>PVLC010015322.1:6090-27243 GCA_004027655.1 Graphiurus murinus | reverse complement strand
ATTCTACCCAGAGAATAAACTTCAGTCAGTTTTCATCCTGGCTACCTTAAGTCATGGAAGGTATTTAGAGATCTGACTCTTTTCAAGCACCTTTTAGTTACAGTCCCCATCTTTTCACATACAATTCTAGAGGTTTTTTATGTTATGAATTCTTTCCCCCCTCCCCCCTTGTGCTGCTGGGGACTGAACACAGGGGCATTCTACCTCCGAGCTACACCCCCATCCTTATTTTTTATTTTCATTTTGAAACAGAGTCTTGCTAGGTTGATGAGAATCTCACTACTTGCTGAGGCTCTCCTCAAACCTTCAATCCTAATGTCTCAGTCTCCCAAGTACTGGGATTACAGGCATGTACCATCACACCTGGTTGTCATAAGTTCTTGAGACTTTTGGTTAAGACATGAAGCAAATCAATTTGATGACTTTTTTGTCCTTTTTCACTGCTAAGATTTCGCTCTCTCTCTAAGCTGGGTGTGGTGGCGCATGCTTGTAATCCCAGCATTTGGGAGGCTGAGACGGGAGGATCCGGGTTCGCTGCCAGCCTCAGCTACCTAGTGAGGTCCTCTGCAACTTAGTGAGACCCTGTTTCAAAATAAAGAATAAAAAATAGGTCTGGGGGTATAGCTCGGAGATAGAATGCCCCTGAGTTCAATCCCCAGTACCGCAAAAAAAAAAAAAAAAAAAAAAAAAGATTTTGCTCTCTCAAGTAGGTTAAGTGAGTTACCACTATCTATTTGCTTCCAGCTTTCAAAATTTTGTCACCATTTCCTTTCTAATTCTGCCCATTTTTGAGGGTTTATGCTTATTTTAAAATAATGAAACATAAGCATATACAAAAGTAGATGAGATAATATGATGGATCCCCATATCTTATTATCCAACTTCAATAATGATCAACCCATATGACTTTATTTTATTCATATGCTGTATACTATCCACCATTCCATATTATTTTTAAGTAAATCTAAGACATCAATCATATCATTCATAAATATATTCTCTATTTTAGCCAGGCATGGTGGCATACGCTTGTAATCCCAGTATTTGGGAGGCTGAGACAAGAGGATTGTAGGTTTGATTATAGCCTTAGCAAGTAGTGAGACTCTCATCAACCCAGTGAGACCCTGTTTCTAGATAAAAATAGGATAGGGGTGTAGCTCAGAGGTAAAATTATCCTGGGTTCAATCCACAGTACCACAAAAATAAATACAAAATATATTACCTATTTTAGTGATATCTAAAAGATAAGGCTCTCTTAAAAATGCCTAAGAAAAGCCAGGCGTGGTGGCACACGCTTGTAATCCCAGCATTCGGGAGGCTGAAACCAAAGGATCCGGGTTCTTGGCCAGCCTCAGCTACCAAGTGAGGCCTCCGCAACTTAGTGAGACCCTGTTTCGAAATAAAGAATAAAAAATAGGACTGGGGGTATAGCTTGGAGGTAGAATGCCCCTGAGTTCAATCCCAAGTACCGCAAAAAAAAAAAAAAAAAGCCTAAGAAATACAATAATAATTCAGTATTCAAATATTCAATTATCTAATAAAAATAATAAAAAGCCAGACACGATGGTACACACCCATAATCCCAGTTCTTGGGAGGCTGAGACAGGAGGATCGTAGGTTTGAGGTCAGCCTCAGCAATTTAGCAAGACCCTTGTTTCAAAATAAAAAAGGGTCGGGGAGCCAGGCATGGTGGTACATGCCTGTAATCCTAGTACTTGGGAGGCTGAGACAGCAGGAGTAAAGGTTTGAGAATAGCCTCAGCAACATAAGGATACTCTCAGCAAACTGTCAAGATCCTGTTTCAAAAAAAGAACAAAAACTAAAATGGGGTTGGGGGTATAGCTTGAAGGTAAAGCACCCTGGGTTCAAATCCCCCCACTACCAAAAAAAAAAAAAAAAAAAAAAAAAGAACCACAGGTTAAGATACCTTCCTTCTTTTACTCCCATTCCCATAATTATTTGTTAAAGAAACAAGATTTTTTTTGTTCTATGGAGTTTTTCAAACTTAATGCCTTATAATTTTCTCCTTACTTTATAAAGCATTTAAGGAAAAGTGAAATCTATGTGATTTCTAAGACCCTTCCATCTTTACTCATAGTCATATTAATTAATTTGTTTCCTATCAAGATGGGCCAACAATGACCACATTGTCTAAAACAGGTGCTTAAAAAGCCAGGTGTGGTGGCGCAAGCTTGTAATCCCAGTACTAGGGAGGCTGAGACTAGAGGATCTGGGTTTGCGGCCAGCCTCAGCTACTTAGTGAGACCCTCCACAACTTAGTGAGACCCTGTTTCAAAGTAAAGAATAAAAAATAGGGTTGGGAGTGTAGCTCAGAGGTAGAATGCCCCTGGATTCAATCTCCAGTATCACAAAATAAATAAATAAATAATTAAATAATTCTTAGCCAGGCGTGGTGGCGCACGTTTGTAATCCCAGTACTTGAGAGGCTGAGACAGGAGGATCACAGGTTCAAGGACAAACTTGACAATGTAGGGAGACTCTCAGCTACCTAGGGAGACCTTGTTTCAAACTAAAAAATAAAATAGGGCTGAGAGTGTGTCTCAGAGGTAAAACTCCCCTACGTTCAATACCCAGTAAAACCAAAAAAAAAAAAAAAAAAAAAGATACTAATAGGATTGTAAACTAGTTTAGCCATTTTGGACAATAAACTAAAGTATGAAATTTAAAATGTATATCAATGTTTCTCAGGCATTAATACGCAAACTAATTGCTGAGGATTTCATTAAAATGCAAATTCAGATTCAGTAAGTCTTAGGGCTTAATATTCTTCATTTCTTTTTTTTTTTTTCCTTTGGTGCTAGGGATTGAACCCAGGGGCATTTTACCTCTGGCCTACACCTCCAGCCCTATTTTATTTATTTATTTTTTTTGAAACAGGGTCTCACTAAGTTGTGGAGGGCCTCACTAAGTAGCTGAGGATGGCCACGAACCTGTGATCCTTCTATCTCAGCTTCCCAAGTACTGGGCTTACAAATGTGAGTCACCATGCCCAGCAAGAGTCTGCATTTCTAAGAAAATCTCAGGAGATGATATTGTTGATATAGAAAATACACTTAATGCCAGGTGTGGTGGTGCATGCTTGTAATCCCAGCATTCGGGAGGCTGAGACCGGAGGATCCAAGTTCGAGGCCAACCTCAGCTACCTAGTGAGGCACTCCACAACTTAGTGAGACTCTCTGAGCTACACCCCTAGTTCTATTTTTTTTTTTATTCTTTATTTTGAAACAGGGTCTCACTAAGTTGTGGAGGGCTTTACTAAGTAGCTGAGGCTGGCCGAGAACCCGGATCCTCTGGTCTTAGCCTCCCAAGTACTGGGATTACAGGCATGTGCCACCACGCCTAGCCTAATTTTATTTTTTGATATCTACTTTAGTGAAAGATTTATTCATATGCATAAGAAGGATTATACAAAACTCTTCACTGAAATTCAGTTTTTAATTGTCTAAAACTGGAAACCTAAATGCCCATCATTAAAGGAAATACAAACAAATTATGAAATATCCCTTCTATAAAACAGTAAGCAGAAGTTAAAAAATGGGATTGATCTACATGAACACAAATGGAGAGACCTCTAAGACATACATACTATAAGGTCAACAATTTGCAAACTAATATATATTTGACAATAATATGTAAAACCCCAAGTCCACCAAACTGATATTGCTGGAATTTTCTGAAGCTGAGAGTGAAGGTTAAGGTTAATTTTATCTGCGGTGATTTAATATTTTATAGGAGAACATAGTAAGCATACTTATATGTAACAAAAAAAGTTTAAAAACAAAAGAATGTTCTTACCTAGATGATTTTGTAGCTCTCGTGTCTGGCCATCTTCAGTTGGAGTAATGAGATCCCATATGAAACCTTTAATTTTCTCATCTCCTCGGTAGTGAACAAGACAATATGCTAAAAGAGCTCGGCAAATTATTTCTACATCATGCTCATTTAGCTGCCTTTTAAAACGTCCATGAGATAGAATCTCTCTCCATCGGCCCCACCTGGTTATAAAAGGTATATTATTTGCATTGATACTGTATCAAGTTCTAGTGAAAAACATAACTCATGGGTAAATGGTATGAAAATCTTAAAAAAAAAAAATTCTGCCATTAATAGGACTTGATAATGATGTTGTCCCCCATGTGTAAAACAAAGAGGCATGGTACAGTAATTTTTGACATATATATATATATATATATATATATATATATATATATATATATATACTTTTTTTTTTTTGGTACTAGGGATTGAACCCAGAGGCATTCTACCTCTGAGCTACACCCCCAGCCCTATTTTTTATTCTTTATTTTGAAACAGGGTCTCACTAAGTTGCGGAGGCCTCACTAAGTAGCTGAGGCTGGCCGCAAACCCGGATCCTCCGGTCTCAGCCTCCCAAGTACTGGGATTACAAGCGTGCGTCACCACGCCCGGCTCCAATTTCTGGCATATATTATTCAAAAATAGATATTATCATTATCTACTCTGTATTATTAAATATGTAAAATTGAGAACAAGGAGTTTTACTTTAATACTAGATTTATAATTTAAATACTTAAGGATATCTCATCATTTTGCTATTAAATATTAAACAAATTTTGTATACTTTAAAAAATTGTATTGATTCTAACAAGATAAAATATGTACTTGAAAACTATATATTTTCTAGATATTTATCTATGCTGACTTATAATAAACATTAAAGGTAATATTTTACCCATAAACTAGCAGGTTTTTCTCTACTCTAAAGCATTCAGTTCTCCCATAGCCATTGGAACGGTCACAAGGTCTCCGGAGTTTGGGTTTTTCATCTCCTTCACTTTCAGCTTCAGATAATTCAGCTAATTCATCTTTCGTAGCACTAAAGGGTCTTGTTTGCTTCCTGATCCTTGGAGTATCAATAACCAGGCTGTTCTGTAAAATTTAACAGTTATTTCTTAAAGGTTCTTTTATAATTTTGCTTATAATTGTGTTTTATATTTTTATCTTCCAAATTGTACAAACAATAAAGTAATTTTATAAAGCAAGAAAAGATAAATTACTAACAATTCTATCACTTTTCCAAATTAACTTAAAAGATTTTTACATTATTTAAAACTATAAGCTGGGCATGGTGGTACACACTTGTAATCCCAGTACTTGGGAGGCTGAGACAGGAGGATCACAGGTTCATGGGCAGTCTCAGCTACTTAGTGAGGCCCTCTGCAACTTAGTGAGACCCTGTTTCAAAATAAAGAATAAAAACAGGGAGCCAGGCATGGTAGCTCATATTTGTAATCCCAGTACTTGGGAGACTGAAACTGGAGGATCAGGGTTCACAGCCAGCCTCAGTTACTTAGTAAGGCCCTCCAAAACTTAGTGAGACCGTGTTTCAAAATAAAGAATAAAAAGTAGGGCTGCGGCTATAGCTCAGAGGTAAAATGCCCCTGGGTTCAATCCCCAGTGCCACAAAAAACAAAAACAAAAAATATGAGGGTTGGGGGAGTAACCCAGAAGTAGAATAGCTGGGCATGGTGGTGTACTTCTGTAAATCCCAATACTTGAGAGGCTGAGACAGGAGGATTGCAGGTTTGAGGCAAGCCTCAGCAATTTAGTTAGGTCCCTCAGCAATTTAGTGAGACCCTGTTTGAAAAAAAAAATAAGTGAAATATGGCTGGGGGTGTAGCTCAGAAGTAGAATGCCTCTGGGTTCAACCTCCAGTACCCAAAATAAATGAATGAATGAATAAATAAACATATAAATATATACATACATACATAAATGATTACTACTACATGTATAATTTTATGACATTATAGTCATAGGTTAAAAAGAATTTGGTTATTTTGCTTGATTATTATTAAGACAATTATTGTGCTTTTTTTTTTTTTTTTTGGTACTGGGGATTGAACTCAGGGGCGTTCTACCTCCGAGCTATATCCCCAGCCCTATTTTTTGTTCTTTATTTTGAAACCGAGTCTCACTAAGTTGCAGAGTGTCTCACTAGGTAGCTGAGGCTGGCCGCGAACCTGGATCCTCCGGTCTCAGCCTCCCGAATGCTGGGATTACAAGCGTGCGCCACCACACCCGGCTAGAATTATTGTGCTTTTGCAATACTCATAAAATGTATTTTGGGCTGAATTTTTTGTGGTACTGGGTATTGAATCCAGGGACATTCTTTCACTGAGCTATACCCCCCCAACCCTTCACATTTTTAATTTTGAAACAAGGACTCACTTGTTTGCTGAGAATCTTGCTACATTGCTGAGGCTGTCCTTGAACCTGTGATCTTTCTGTATTAGCCTCTCAAATACTGGGATCACAGGTGTGTGCCACCGTGTCTAGCTTTTATTTTTTATTTTGAATTAGGGTTTCAATTAAGTTGCTAAGGGTCTCACTGAGTTGCTGAGGCTGGCCTAGAAGCTGCAACCCTCCTGTTTTGCCTCCCACTACTAGGTATGTGCCATCACACTGGGCAGACTGTTCTCAATTTTTAACATAAATAATGCTGAAGTAACAGTTGATATAAGCTTATACTAAAGATAAATTCAAAAGAAGGAAAATATCCAAGAATTGAAATGTTGGTCAAAAGTTATGGATAATTTATAGATCTAGGAATATGTTTCAATTCTCTCCAAAAGAGTTATATCAATATTGCAAAAGCAAGACAATAAAGTATATTAATCTCCACCTGTGTTCAGTTCAGGTCAGGCAGCCGAGGAGAAATAGCATTACAAGAAGAGGAAGAGCAAGGGCCTAGCAATGGTATCGGATGTTTAGGAAAAACATTTGAGTCCTACAGCAAAAGAAGATATATGATAGGAGAGGAAGCTGGGACTAGACCATGAAGGCCTGGTTTTATCATGGTATATAGACTGTATATTGTATTAAGGGTACATATATAATGTTTTATTTATTTATTTATATTATTCAGCACAGTACATATATAATACTAATGTCTTGTACATGTGAATAACCACTGCCAAGTTTCTTCATTGTAAAGTACTAGTTTTAGCTGGGGTTAGTGGTGTAAGCATGTAATCCCAGTGCTTGGGAGGATGAGAGGAGGATTGCAGTTTCAAGGGCAGCCTTAGCAATGTAGCAAGACTCAGCAACCTAGCGAGACCCTGTTTCAAAACAAAAAATTAAAGGGGCTGGGGTGTGTGTGGCTTAGAGATAAAATGTCCCTGGGTTCAATCCCTAGTACAAAAAAAAAAAAATTACTAGTTTTCTGTTTCCCTTTTGTAATTAATACTTATATTAATAGGGAGATATACTTTGAGAATATAGAAATACGCTGTTTCTCCTTAGAGTTTCACCTACTAATTTTATTTTACTTTCTTTTGTGTGTGTGTGTGTGTGTGTATGTGTTACTGGGGATAGAACTCAGGGGCCTTCTAACCCTGGGCTATACCCCTAGACATATTTTTTGTATTTTATTTAGAAACAGGGTCTCACTAAGTTACTGAGAGCATCACTAAGTTGCTGAGGCTGGCCTCGAACCTGTGATCCTCCTTCTCAGCCTCCTAAGTACTGGGATTACAAGTATGCATCACCATGTCTGGCTCTAATTTTATTTATTTTTTATTTTCTTATGGCACTGGACATTGAACCCAGGGGCGTTCTATGTCCCAGCTACACCCCTAACCCTTTTAAAAAATGTTTTGTTTTGAATCGGGGTCTCACTAGGTTGCTAAGAGTTTCCCTAAATTGCTTAGGCTATTCTTGAACATGCTATCCTCCTGTCTCAGCCTCCCAAGTACTAGGATTACAAGTGTGGGTCACCATACCAGACTCACCCTCTTATGTTAGAACTCATACAAGGTCTTATCTGTTACTTATATTATTATGGTGGATTAATCATCGTTTTTCTATTCCCCTCATTCCTTCTATATTAATTGGAATTCTTCAATCCCTTTTATCCTTTCCAATTTCTTTCTTTTTTTCCTGCAGTACCGGGGATTGAATCCAGGAGCATTCTACCTCTGAGCTACACCCCCAGCCCTATTTTTATTCTTTATTTTGAAACAGGGTCTAAGTTGTGGAGGGTCTCATTAAGTAGCTGAGGCTGGCTGCCTACCTGTGATCCTCCTGTCTCGTCTCTCAAGTACTGGGATTACAAGTGTGTACCACCATGCCTGGCTTTTATCAATTTCTTCTAAAAACCTGGTTTTTTGTTTGTTTTTAATAAAATTTCAAATGTCTTTTGCTCATAATCTATTGAAATTTTGATTGATGAAATTTTTTTTGTAGGGGTGGTGCTGAGGATTGAACCCAGGGGCAATTCTACCCCCTAGCCCTATTTTTTATAATTATTATATTTATTCAGAAACATGGTCACCATTCACTAAATTGCTGAGGGTGACTTTGAACCTGCAATTCTCCTATCTTAGCTTCCCAAGTACTGTGATTACAGGCATGCAACATCATGCCCAGCTTGATGAATTTTTGATTAACTTATATTAACTTTTTATTCCTTGGGTTTTTTTTTTTTTTTACTTCATTTTTTATTTTTTTTTTTTAAATACTTTTTTTTCCCCTCCCAAAGCTGAGGATGAAACCCAGGGCTTTGCGCATGCCAGGCAAGCACTCTGCCATTGGGCTAAAGCCCAACCCCAAATTACCAGACACGTGATAAAAACAAACTTAGTTTCTTCTATTTTTCATGCTGTGTGTGTTGGGAGGTGGGGGTACTGGGAATGGAACCCAGGAGCATTCTATCTCTGAGCTATACCCGCAGACCTATTTTATTTTGAAACTGGGTCTCACTAGGTTGATGAAAGTATCACTAACTTGCTGAGGCTGTCCTCGAACCTGTGATCATCCTGTCTCAGCCTCCTAAGTACTGGGATTACAGGCATGTGTCACCACGCCTGGCCTGTTTTTCATGCTATTTATTTACTTTTTTTTTTTTTTTGCCATACTGGGGATTGAACTCAGGGGCATTCTACCTCCGAGCTATACCCCCAGCACTATTTTTTATTCTTTATTTTGAAACAGGGTCTCACTAAGTTGCGAAGTGCCTCAATAGGTAGCTGAGGCTGGCCATGAACCTGGATCTTCCAGTCTCAGCCTCCCAAACGCTGGGATTACAAGCATGCGCCACCACGCCCGGCTCTTTGATTTACTAATAATGTATTGATAATTTAATACATAGGAAGTAATGTTAGTCTGTATCATTTTCAGAAAAATTTTTTTTTTACCAGTGTATAACTTTAAAAATGTAATTATACACTGGGCATGGTGGCACACACCTCTAATTCAAGTACTTGGGAAGCTGAGATAGGAGGATCACAGGTTCACAACCAGCAACTTGAGAGACTGACAGCAACCTGGCAAGACTCTGCTTCAAAATAAAAAATAAGAGCTGGACATGGTGGCACATGCTTGTAATTCCAGCTACTTGGCAATCTGAGGAAAGAGGATTCTGGGAAGTTTGAGGCCAGCTTTAGCAACTTAGAGAGATCCTGTCTCGAGAATAAAAAAATGGGCTCAGTGGTAGAAGGCCCCAGGGTTCAATCCCTTGTACTACCTCACACACAGTTATTTAATATTTTGATTTGGGTTGTATTACACCATGAGTTAAAATGTGAGTCAGCCTCAACAACTTAGTGAGGCCCTCCTCAACTCATTGAGACCCTGTGTGGAAATAAAGAATTGGCTGGAGGTAGAATGCCCGAGTTCAATTCCTAGTACACATGCACGCACGCACACGCCAGTTGTGGTGACACATGCTTTGTAATCCCAGTACTTGGTTTGGGAGGCTGAGACAAGATAACTGCAGGTTTGCAGCCCACTCTCAGCTACTTAGTGAGATTTTCTGCAACTTTGTTTCAAAATAAAGAAAAGAAAATAGGGCTGGGATGTAGCTCTGAGATAGAATGCCCCTGGGTTCAATCCCTGGTAACACACACACACACACACACACACACACACACACAAACTATGTTGATAAATTAAATTGGTTAAGGGCGTGATGGCACACGTTTTTAATCCCAGTACTTGAGAAGCTGAGACCAGAAGATCTGGGTTCGAGGCCAGTTTCAGCTACTTAGTGAAGTCCTCTGCAATTTAGCGAGGCCCTGTTTCAAAAACATAGAATAAAAAATAGGACTGGGGGTGCAGCTAGGAGGTAGAATGCCCCTGGGTTCAATCCCCAGTACCACAAAAAAACAAAACAAAAATTAGGGCTGGGGGGTGTAACTTGGAAGAAGAATTTCACTGGGTTCAACCCCTAGTACCGAAAAAAAAAAAAATGTAGTTCTTCCTTTACAATTGACAAAGCTTCCTACTAAATTTCACTTTAGTGAAATCATATATATCTTTCTATAGCTGTATTTCTTCTTTCTTGCTTGTTTCTTTTCTTCTTTTGTGGTAGTGAGGATTGAACCTAGGGGTGCTCCACCACTGAGCTACATCCAATAACCCTTTATTTTGAAATGGGGTCTTCCTAAATTGTTGAGTCTGGTCTCAAACTTTCAGTCTTCCCTTCACACCCCCCCCCCATCCTGGCTTCTATAGGTGTATTCTTAAGTATTCTGTATCTTTTTTTCTACTGTGAAATAAATATCCTTATGCATTAAAGTTTTCCATTTCTGTTTGTACCAATATTTAGGAAGGTTAAATGGCAACTGTATCTTCTACTAGTTAATTCACTAAATTCATTCATGAATTTTAATAGTATTTGGCGTATTCCACTGCCTTTTAGGTATATGAACATGCCACAGGCAAATAATAATATTTACCTTTTTAAATTTACTTATTTGTTTTATATAAAATTAAATATATTTCCAAGATATATTAACAATGATTATAGATGGCAGTGACATTATTCCTAGTTGTAATGCTTTATACTTTAAAAGGCTATCTACCAAAAAAAAAAAATCTCATGCATTAAAGCTTAATATAAAATTCTTTTAACCTAAATGTTATTCTGATAGGAGGTAAGTTTCACAAACACTGATTCCTATAAGATTACTAGACAAGCTAGGTACAGTGGTACACTGTAATCCCAGTACTTGGGAGGATGAGACAGGAGGATCACAGATTCAAGCACAGCCTCAGCATGTAGTGAGACTCTCATCAACCTAGTGAGACCCTGTTTTAAAATAAAAATAAAGCAGGGATGGGGTTTAGCTTGGAGATAGAAGGCCCCTGGGTTCAATTCCCAGTAAAATACACACACACACACACACACACACACACACACACACACACACACACACGATTACTAGACAGATGTCTCAAAAGAAGGTAAACAGTTACGCTATTATTGTCAATTTCATGAATTTTATTTTAGCTTTTTGGTCCCTTCTTCCTTAGTTCTAGAGAAGACATAAACGTTAACAAAAGTTTATACAATTTACAAATGATGCCACTTTCTAGACTGCTTTTTTTTCCTCCTTTTATATTTTACTGGATCATAATGGGTTATGATACCAACAAAACAAAAACAAAAAAGTAATCATGATTGAAAGACATTTTGAAAAAATTTGTTTTTTGCTTTTTTTTTTTGGTATGGGAGGAGGTTGAGCCCAGAGGCATTCTACCTCTGACATAGACCCCTCTTTCTATTTTATTCTTTATTTTTAAATGGGGTCTTGTTAAGTTCTGAGGGGACCTTACTAAGTTGCTGAAGCTGGCCTGAATATCTGTGATCCTCCTGTCTCAGCTCCCAAGTATTGGTATTAGAGGCATGTGCCCCCAAGCCCAGCTTAAAAAATTTCTTAATTTTAAAAAGGAAAATTATATCCCCCAAATAAACTTTTTCTATTTTATAGCCAATTATGGCAGATATCAGATATATTAAATTGAAGCAATATATAACTCTGTATTTAAACATTCTATTACCTCAATTTATGTATGCAGTAACTTTGTAACTGAACATCTTAAAATATTACAATGATATTGCCTATGTATACAAAAAAAATTTTAGAGGGAAATAAATACTTACTCTCCCACTGATGGCATCTATATCTATTTCTGCCTTTTTAGCCCATTTTTGCCAGAAGTTGGGATCATCTAAGGAAATATCTGTCCGGTTTCCAGATGCCACAAAACTTGCCTGAAATATATAATAATGGCAGTTTTTTATAATATTTTGAAGTTGAGAGTGAAAATCTATGAAAGTATATCTAAAACATGATCTCCTGACATTTACTGTGGATAGAATTTGAATTCAGCATACAAATAAACTCTGAAAGCATGTTTTTAAATCATGTAGTCTAAAATGTAACAGAGCATTTGTTTATGGCAAAGACTTAATGCCAACACAGTTTAGACTTTATAAGCAGAATTCTATGTTACTATAATTGGTTCATGCTTAAACTTTTGGTAAGCAATGATCATATCTTCTTTTTGGCAAGGAAACTATACTGGACAGAAATATGCTTTCTAAAAAGATACATAACATTAAGAAATTAGTGTAGAATAAGAGTTACAAAATCTGCCTATATTACATAGTTCATTTTCTGGTATGCTCTTACAACAAAAATACTGTATAAAGATTGTAAAAGTCAAGAAAATGCAAAGGTACAAGAGAAAATAAATTATCTTATTTAGAGAAACTTTAGATATTCTACTTCAATCCTATAGTTTGTGGACTAATAACCATTATTAACGAATTAAGTTACTGAAAATAGATATACCATGTCAAACAAAAGTTATCAAAGTGCTTTATAAAAATGAAAGAAGCAGTAAAGATATACAATGCTTTAAGAAAGAGAAGAGCTTGAGCTGGACATGGTAGCACATGCCTGTAATCCCAGTACTTGGGAGCTGACATAGGAAGATTGCAGGTTCAAGGTAATCCTCAGCAATTTACTCAGACTTTCACCAACTTGGAAAGATCTTGTTTCAAATAATAAATAAAATAGGGCTGGGGGTATAGTTCAGTGGAAGAATGCCCCTGGGTTCAATCCCCAATACTCCATCACCACACACAAACACATACAAAAGGGAAGAAAAGGGCCTGAGAAATGCATGCCAACTGTTATAAAAAGAAGAATGCATCACACACACACACACACACACACACACACTTTTTTTTTTTTTTTTAAAACTGGGCATGATAGCTCATGTTTGCAATCCCAGTACTTGGGAAGCTAAATCAAGAGGATCACAGGTTTACGACCAGCCCCAGCAATTTAGTGAGGCCTCCTGTAATTGAGTGAGACCTTGTTTCAAAGTAAAAAATAAGTCAGGCATGGTGGTGCATGCCTGTGATCCTAGTACTTGGGAGGCTGAGACAGGAGGATCACAGGTTTGAGGACAGCCTCAGAAAGTAATGAGGCTCTCATCAACCTAGCAAGACTCTATTTCAAAATAAAAGTAAGCCAGGCGTGATGGCGCACGTTTGTAAACCCAGTACTTGGGAGGGTGAGATAGGAGGATTCCAAGTTCACGGCCAGCCTCAGCTATTGTGAGGCTCTCTGCAATTTAGTGAGACCTTGTTTCAAAATAAGGAATAAAAAATGTAGCTTGGAGGTAGAATGCCCCTGAGTTCAATCCCTAGTACCTCAAAATAAACAAACAAACAAACAAATAAAAAATACGAATATAAATATAAATAAATAAAAAATAAAATAAAATAAAAATAGTGCTGTGGGCATAGTTTGAAGGTAGAATGCCCTTGGGTTCAATCCCCAGTACCAAAACAAAGAAACAAATTAACTAAAGGAGAATATAAAATAATGCCTAATAATCTGGATTATAAATGAAAGATAAAAATGTTCATTAAAAAAACCATCTTCAAAGCCAGGCATGGTGGTGAAGGCTTGTAATCTCAGTAGTTGGGAGGCTGAGAGAGGAGGATCGCAGGTTCGAGGACAGCCTCAGCAAGTAGTGAAACTCTTATCAACCTAGTGAGATCCTGTTTCCAAGTAAGAAATAAAATCGGGCTGGGGGTATAGCTCGTAGGTAGAATGCCCCTGGGTTCAATCCCCAGTAACTCCCCCCTCCAAAATCTTCAAATCGAGTGAGGTAGTGCAGGCCTGTAATTCTAGTAATTGGGAGGCTGAGACAGGAGGATCACAGGTTCACGGAAAGCCTGTACAATGCAGCAGGACCCTCAGCAGCCTAGCAAGACCCTGTTTCAAACAAAAACATTAAAAAAAAAGAAAGGAAGAAAAGAAAAAAAGGGCTGGGGGTATATCTCAGAGGTAGAATGCTTCTGAGTTCAATTCCCAGTTAAAACACACACACACACACACACACACACACACACACACACACACACACTAAAATCTACAGCTGGGTGCAGGGGTACACACCTGTAATCTCAGTACTTAGGAGACTGAGGTAGGAAGATTGTAGGTTTGAGGGCAACTTAGTGAGACCCTGTTTCAAAATAAAAAATAAAAAGGGGTGGGATATAGCTTAGTGGTAGAATATCCCTGAGTCCAAGCCCCAGTACAAAAACAAAAAAACCATCTTCATGGAATTTCAAAATACAGAAAATCATACAGTAAAAGAGAATAAAACTCCTAAAAGCAAATACGCCATTTAAGATATTCAAGGTAAATCAAGTTTAAACAAGATATTTAACATCAAGGAATTATACTTAATTTTATCTTTAAATGTGATCATTATATTTGTGGTTATGTTAAAAATGACTTTATATTTTGTGATACTATGAACGCATGTATAAAGTTGAGGATACGCAGCCGGGTGTGGTGGCGCACGCTTGTAATCCCAGCATTTGGGAGGCTGAGACTGGAGGTTCCAGGTTCGAGGCCAGCCTCAGCTGCTTAGTGAGGCCCTCTGCAACTTAGTGAGATCCTGTTTCCAAATAAAGAAAAAAAAATAAAAATAGGGCTGGGGGTATAGCTCGGAGGTAGAATGCCCCCAGATTCCATCCCCAGTACCTCAAAAAATAAATAAATAAAAATAAAGTTGAGGATATAATAGCTGAAATTTGCTTCAACATAATATAAAAAATGGGTGGGGCAGCAATGAAACACGTTTTGTGTAGGTTGATAATGTTGAAGTGAGATAATGAGTACACAGATTTCATTATGCTTCTCTATGTCCATATTTGTAGTTTGAAACTATAAAATGAATAGGAATAAAATTAAAATATTAAATACTTCTTGCTGAAATTTAAGACTCTATTTTTGTCATTGCTTACCAAGTAATAAATAGATTCATTCATTCTATCTAGCTTTCTTCTGAGGTTGGGCTTATTAAGCCTACATAAAGTCAGTGTTGGAATACTGTTGTGTTGTTTTGGTACTGGGAATTAAACCTAGGGGCCTTCTACCTCTGAGCTACTCCCAAACCTTTTTATTTTTTATTTTGAAACAGGGTCTTGCTAAATTGCTGAGGCTGGCCTCCAACCTGTGATCCTTCTGTCTCAGTCTCCCAAATTACTGGGATTACAGGTATGCGCAACCATGCCCAGCTTTTAAGTGTTTTAAAATGTCTTCTGGCATATTTAATAAATTGAAGTGACAGTAATTAATGCTTTAATGAAATGAATGTAAATTCTTTTTTTTTTTTTTTTGCTTCCTCTAATCCAAAACTTTAATACTATGACACTATTAGAAATAGTAATTTTTTTACTTCTTTGAAATGAGTGTGTTAGACTGAATTGTGGCTTCCAAAGCTCTGGTTCTAATCCTGGGAACCTTGTGTTTACAGGGGAAAAAAGACTTTGCAGATGTGATGAAGGATCTTGAAATGGGAGATTATCGTGTATTATCCAAGTGGTTCCTAAATGGCATTACAACTATCCTTTTAAGAAGGAAGCAGAGGGAGATTTGACTACAGGAGAAGAAAAGGATATGATACAACAGAAGCAGACTGGAGTACTGTGGCCACAAGCCAGGGAATGTAGATACTCTTAGGAACTGGAAGAGACAAGAAAGATTCTCCCCCGGAGCCTTCCGAATGAATCAGCCTTGCTGACACCTTGATTTTAAACCTGGCAGACTGATGTTGGACTTCTGACATCCAAAACTATAAGAGAATAAATTTATGTTGTTTTAAGCCACTAAATTTGTGGTAATTTGTTACAGTGGCAACAGGAAATAATACAATAAGACACTTTCTAATGTTAAACCACATATTACAGAAACTCATATCCAACTTGAAAGAACAAAGTCTAACTAGTTTAATATAACAAAACCAAGACAGCAATTATTATCTGTACAAAAGTAAGTACAAGCTGGACGTGGTGGTGCACGTCTATAATCCCAGTACTTGGGAGGGTAAGGCAGGAGATCACAGGTTTGAGGAGAGTCTGAGCAATGTAATGAGACTTTCAGCATCCTAGTGAGATGTTTCAAAAACAAAAACAAACAAACAAAAAATAAAAAGGGCTGAAGACATAGCTTGGATGTAGAGTGCCCCTGGGTTTAATCTCAAATACTAACAACAGCAATAAAAAAGTAAGTACAGATTGAGTGGCCATTATCTAAAATGCCTGTTACTACTTCTAGTCAGAGTTTAGATTTGGGAGTTTTACAGATTTTGCAGTGTTTTTCTAGACTTTACTGGTTGCAGATCCCTGAATCAAAATAAATGTGAAACTTTTAGAAATCATACTGGCACTCAGTTTTGGATTTTGGAACATTTCAAATATTCAGAGTATGGAGGCTCAATCTATGTATGATAACATTTCATCAAACTGGTCTATGAATAAATGATTAATAAACATCTAACTACCCTCAAGTAATTCCTAAACTATTAGGGACTTCCTTCGTTAACTCAGAAATTATTTTCTTGCTGTGTTTGTTAACTCATAAATTAATTTCTCACTGGGATTACTCTTTTAATCCCAGCTACTGCAGAGGCTGAGGCAAGAGGATTTTAAGTTAGAGGCCTTCTTGAGTAATTTAGCAATACCTTGCCTCAAAATAATTTTTTTTTGCAGTACTGGGGATTGAACTCAGGGGCATTCTACCTCCGAGCTATACGCTATACCCCCAGCCCTTTTTTTCTTTTTCTTTTATTCTTTATTTTGAAACAGGGTCTCACTAAGTTGCAGAGTGCCTCACTAGGTAGCTGAGGCTGGCCTCGAACCCGGATCCTCCTGTCTCAGCCTCCCAAATGCTGGGATTACAAGCATGAGCCACCACACCCGGCAAAATAAAATTTTTAAAAAGGGCTGGGTATGTACTTCAGTGGTAGAGCATTTTCCTAACATATTTAAGCCCCTGTACAGCAAAAAGAAAACAAAATAATTTGTCACAAATGAAGACATGTGATACTTTCATATCTTCACTGATAGGAACTTTGAAAAGTTCACTGAAGGAAGTCTAATAGGGTTTTATTTTGCACTATAGTTTCAAAGATACATATCTTTGAGATATGTATCTCATAATTTTTTGAGATTTTTTTATTTTTTTGGTAGTATTGAGGACTGAACCCAGAGGTACTCTACCACTGAGGTGCACTGCCCAACCCTTTCTTTTTTTTTTTTTTTTTTTGTACTGGGGATTGAACTTAGGGGCATTCTACCTCCAGGCTACACCCCCAGCCCTATTTTTTATTCTTTATTTTGAAACAGGGTCTCACTAAGTTGCGGAGTGCCTCACTAGGTAGCTGAGGCTGGCTGTGAACCCGGATCCTCCAGTCTCAGCCTCCCAAATGCTGGGATTACAAGCGTGCGCCACCACGCCCGGCTTGCCCAACCCTTTCTATTTTTCATTTTGAGATAGGGTCCTTTAAATTGCTGAGACTAGTCTGGAATTGCCTCAGTCTCCCCAGTAGCTGGGATTACAAATGTGTACTACTACGCTTGGTTTGACCCTTGAGATTTAACCACTCTAATTAAAGTGACTATTTGTTTTAGATAAATTGAAGAATATTCAACATGAAAAGCTATAATAAATACAAAAAGGCACTGAAAAGAAACAGATTTGTAAATGTTATAGTGGAAAATCATTTTTATTCTGGTACCAGGTAACCATTGACAGTTAAACTAATTTGCCAAGAAAAAACTAAACTTCACAATAAAATAGGTTTTTTTTGTTTTGTTTTTTTGTACTGGGGATTGAACTCAGGGGCGTTCTACCTCTGAGCTATACCTCCAGCCCTATTTTTTTTTTGAAACTGGGTCTCACTAAGTTGCAGAGTGCCTCACTAGGTAGCTGAGGCTGGCCTCGAACTCGAATCCTCCAGTCTCAGCCTCCCGAATGCTGGGATTACAAGCGTGCGCCACCACGCCCGGCTAGTTTTTGTTACTTTCATTAAAGAAAAACGGTAATTTTATTTTTCAAGTAAAAAAATTAAATTCCTATATAATTCAAGACACTATTGTTAACTGATAATCTATTTTCAAGATGACTTACATGACTCAAGGATTATGACAAGGGATTAATGCCTACAGAAAAGAAATATTCATTGTGGAAGATGTTAAGAAGTACAGTTTTATCAATTACTTCCATATGCTAAATTCTAATATTCTAGTTTTCCCCAAGTTATTTTTCTTAAAATGCATTACTTTAATCATTAAATCCCTTTATTAGTGCAAGAGAAGACTCTTCCTATGACATAAAGTAGCAGAAAGATAGTAAGGTCCCTGCCAGAGGAGGGACCTTATAAATAAGCAAGACATCTGAAGCATGACACAGACTATTTTGTCTTAAAAGTATGTAATTCAAACTCTTGTTTTATTCCAAATTTTTAAAAATCAGATGAGAGTGGGCTGGGAATATAGCTCAATGATAGAACACTTGGCTACCATGTGAGAGGCATTAGGGTCAACCTCCACCACCAAAAAATAAAAAATAAACAGGACAAGAAACTTCTATTTTCTAGGACCATCTGAATGCCCTTATGAAAATCTCTCAGGAAAGGTTTAGGTAATATAAACAAAGTAATCAATAATGACTTCTATCTGATGGATATGTACTAAGTCTAAATATTATATATATATATATATATATATATATATATATATATATATACACACACACACACACACACATATATATATATATATTTATTTCTTTTTTTCTTTTTTTCTTTTGCGGTAATGGGGATTGAACTCGGGCATTCTACCTTCGAGCTATACCCCCAGGCCAATTTTTTTTTTTTCTGCGGTACTGGGGATTGAACACAGGGGCATTCTACCTCTGAGCTACACCCCCAGCCCTATTTTTTATTCTTTATTTTGAAACCAGGTCTAAATTGCGGAGTGCCTCACTAGGTAGCTGAAGTTGGCCACGAACCTGGATCCTCCAGTCTCAGCCTCCCGAATGCTGGGATTACAAGCATGCGCCACCATGCCTGGCTCCTATTTTCTATTCTTTATTTTGAAACAGGGTCTAAGTTACAGAGTGCCTCGCTAGGTAGCTGAGGCTGGCCACGAACCCGGATCCTCTGGTCTCAGCCTCCCAAATGCTGGGATTACAAGTGTGTACCACCACGCCTAGATCTTATTTATATTTTGAAATAGGATCTTGGTATGTTGTCCAGGCTGGCCTCAAACATGGGTCCTCCTGAGTAGTGGGGATTACTGACATGTGCCATGCTGGGGTATATATTATAAGCACTGTGCCCCATATATGTAGTTTCTTATCAAATATTATTTGATAATGCAAAGAAATGCATACTGCGGTTTTGTATTTTTTTATTCAAATCTCTGGACACACAGCTAAAATCCAGGAAAAAGTGCAAAATACTGCCAACTTTACCCCTTAGTGTCACTATATATAGAGATGCCACATTCCACTATGCCAAATGTCCACTATTTAGTGGTTTCCCATACAACTAATAGGAATGCCCTAATTTTTTGGGAATTGAACAAATTATAAAACAAGTTCAGCAAACTCTCTGGTCTCTCCTCAACTATTGTGGTACCTTTTCAGTCAACTGAAAATGTTTCAAATTTAACAGTTACTCCCTGGTCTAAGGCTTTCACGCAGATATTTATTTACTTATTTAGTCCTGGAGATTGAGCCCAGGGGCATCCTACCTCTGAGCTACACCTCAGCCCTTTTTATTATTTTGAAACAGAGTCTCACTAAGTTGCTGAGAATCATACTAAGTTGCCGAGGCTGTCCTTGAATCTGCAATCCTCCTTTCTCAGCCTCCCAAGTACTGGGATTATAGGCGTGCATCACCACACCCAGCTATAGATATATTTTTTCTTCTGGTACTGAGGATTGAACCCAGGGGTGTTCTACTCCAAGCTATATCCCCAGCCCTATTTTTTTATTCTTTATTTTGAAAAAGGGTCTCACTAAGTTGCAGAGGGTCTAAGTAGTTGAAGCTGGTTGCAAACCTGTGATCCTCCTGTCTCAGCCTCCCAAGTACTAGGATTCCAACAGTGTGCCACCACGCCCGATAATTTATTTATTTTTATTCATTTATTTATTTATTTGCAGTACTGGGGATTGAACTCAGGGTCAGTCTACCTCTGAGCTACATCCCCAATCCTATTTTTTATTCTTTATTTTGAAACAGGGTCCCACTAAGTTGCAGAGGGCCTAAGTAGCTGAGGCTGGCCACAAACCTGTGAACCTCCTGTCTCAGCCTCCAAAATACTGGGATTACAAGGGTATGCCACAACACCTGGGACACAGATATTTAAATGCTTAAGTATTTCTCATTTTCAGAGCATCACTGCTTATGATTAGAGTATTCCTGAGTCACCTAATACTTATATAGCACAAGTAGAAAAGGCCATGTATGATTATTATGACCCCTTTAAAGACCAGTAAGACTCACACAGGTTAATTTAATTGTCCTAGCTTCACTTAGCCTATTAATCAGAATTTAAATCCTGGTGTTTTGACTTCTATGATTATGATTATTAAGGTTTTAAATGAGAAAGTCTAGATTTATGTGTGGGCATTAAATGCTTTCTGTATGCCTACATGAATTTTTTTTTTTTTTTTTTGCGGTATTGGGGATTGAACTCAGGGGCATTCTACCTCTGAGTTATACCTCCAGCCCTATTTTTTATTCTTTATTTTGAAACCGAGTCTCACTAAGTTGCGGAGTGCCTCACTAGGTAGCTGAGGCTGGCCGCGAACCTGGATCCTCCGGTCTCAGCCTCCCGAATGCTGGGATTACAAGGGTGCGCCACCACGCCCGGCTCTATGAATTTTTTTTTTTTTAATTTAAGAACTATCTCTCTCTGCTTTTTTTTTTTTTTTTTTTTTTCAGTACTGGGGATTGAACTCAGGGGCATTCAACCTCTGAGCTACA
>PVLC010015321.1:10675-37710 GCA_004027655.1 Graphiurus murinus | reverse complement strand
GACTTTAAACTCTACTACAAAACCACAGTAATAAAAACAGCATGGTATTGGCACAAAAATAGATACATAGACCAATGGAGCAGAATAGAAGACTCAGAAACAGACCCACAGACTTACAGCTGACTGATTTTTGACAAAGGAGCCAAAAACATACACTGGAAAAAAGATAGCCTCTTTAACAAATGGTGTTGGCAAAACTGGTTAACCATATGCAGGAAAATGTAAATAAACCCCACTTTCTCACCCTGCACAAGAGTCAACTCAAGGTGGATCAAGGACCTGGAAGTCAGACCAGAGACCTTGCAGCTACTTGAAGAGGGCATAGGACCAACACTTGAACACATAGGCACAGGTAAAAACTTTCTCAACAAGACCTCAAAAGCACAAGCAGCTCAAAGGAAGATAAATAGATTAACACATTCAACCGAAGCATGCATAGAGATAAACGCATAGAAATTCACTCAATATTTATATTGGATCAAATCAGGAGGCTGGATTGAGGTTTTGGGTTTTGTTATACTAGAGCATATGGCCAATAGGCTACAAGAGATCTATGGTGTTTTCAATTTCCTTTAATTATAGAATTCTATCTACAGGAATAAAGGTTTATACTTAACTTTATAAGAAATGTATGTGATGATAAAAATAATTGTATGCACCATGCATCTGTAAAACAAATTAGATTTTGATAAAAAGTGAATTACTCTTGACAAAGTTCTGAATGTTAATGGGACAAAAATTCCCATCTGATTATTTTCTATTTTCATAATATCATTTTTAGTGATAAAGGCTGGATTTTTAAATATAATTTTGGCACCCACATATAGCAAATAACTGTGAAACATTTCAAACCTCAAAGTGACACTGAAACTGTGAAGTATGGAATGGAAGTGCCAGAGCGTGTGAGATACATTGCATGGCACTGCTCAGTAATCCAGTGTGTACACAGGAGAGCAACAATCATGCCACTGCAGGGTGCAGCATGACTAATGCTACGAAAAGCTGAGTAAAGAAACTCTCATTTGCAAAGTCTCCTAAAGCCTTCAAGTTTCTATTTTCTAAGTTCAGCAGCCCTGACTAGTATTACACTCTTCTCTCCCCCCAGTAATCTGCTTGAGGAATAAAGTTATAAATAAGTATCTTCCTTGCTATGTCAAGTTTACTAAGTGGTTATGATGAAGGGTTGTATTGTTTTTGGCTTCACAGTGAATGCTTGTATTCTCCTCACCTCAACAACACGCAGATATAGTTAGTTTGGGTCATTATTATTATTTTTTCTTATGTCTGTTTCTTACTGCTGATAGCTGTGGTAGGTGACAGGTTTTTTCAAAGAGTATTTCAATGGAGGTCAAATGAGTCCTTTGAATTTTCAAAATTTGTTTGAGGACCTATGGTAGAATGTTCCCTATGTATTTTTCTACTTTTTTAAAAAATTTTTTATTGTAGTAACTCGTGCAATGTAGCATACATCTTTGTTAAGTACAAATTGTTAACAACATATTTGCACACAATTCTCATTTGACCCCTTCCCCGATTCCCTCCCCATTTCCTCCGCCTCCCTCCCCCTAAGGTTCACTTCAGTGAGTGACCTTGATATGATTGTGTAGGTACATCATGTGCTTTAGGGTGTCCCTCTGCCCCATGAATCCACTACAATTAAATCAATTTCTTTGCTTATCGAGGATCTCTCTTTTTCATCTAGAGACCCTCCTATGCCCCATCTTCTCTCTAGCATCCACATATTAGGGAGAACATATGCTTCTTAACTCTTTGTGACTGACTAATCTCACTCAACATAATGTTTTTAGCAGCTCAATTCACAATAGCCAAACTATGGAAGCAGCCAAGATGTCCAACCACAGATGAATGGATTACAAAACTATGGGATATTTTTCTACTTTTGAGGCTCAATTTGGATATTTGTATGCCCCATTTTGGGGAAGCATATTAAGAAGGATTAGGGGTTATAAGTAAGTCTTCTATTTTCCTGAGTTCAGATTATCTGAGAAGGAAAGGCGAGTTCTATAGGGTACTTGTGGTGATGTCCTTAGTGAATACAGGAGTCTTGCTGGGTAAAACAACAGGTGAGGAATTTATGTTTTGCTCAGAGAAAAGCAAGAATAAAAGAACCAGTGACAAAATTAACAGCCCTCTGTTTCCTGAGTGTTTATGTGCCCAGTACCTTATATGCATTTAGTTTATAACTTTTGAACACATCACAATTAACTCATAATACCAAGAGGTATTATGCACTGATTTTAAGAAGAGAACATTGTTGGTCAGAAAGTGGCTTTCTCAAAGGTGGGGGTCCAGCAGCACCAACTCAGTCTGCAATTCCAGTGCCCATGCTCCTCAACTTAAGTGTCTTAAATGAGTTGTTTAAAAAAAACTTGATCTGAAAGAAATGAACTTCACGACAAGATAGTGCTAAAAGATAATAGTACTGAGGTGTTCCTCTAAAGCTGGAAAGGCACAGGGAACATCATCCTTCCACAGTGGTAAGGGATCAGGGTGACAGGCAGGGAGGTGGTGGCTTGAGAGCTCTACTTGAGGAGCTACTAAAGAAGGAATAAGTTTGAAGCTTCAGGAGTTGCTCAGAGAGTGAGAACCACAAGTTGCTTAAACTCAGAAGAAGTTATAAGGGGCCAGGTCAGTTGCTGGACTGAGGAAGGCGTCGCTATCTAGACATCAGTTCTCAGCTCACCTTCATGCTTGTCATCTGTGAAGGAAAGGAATGTGCCAGCCTTGTTATGTTAAGCTTATGTATGTATGTGGATTATCTATCTATCTATCTATCTATGTATCTATCTATCTATGTATCTATCTATCTATCTATCTATCTATCTATCTATCTATCTATCTATCATCTATCTTTCTGTCGATCCATCCATCCATCCATCCATCCATCCATCCATCCATCCATCCATCTATCTACCTATCTATATATCTATCCATCCAGCATCCATCCATCTATCTATCTATCTATCTATCTATCTATCTATCTATCTATCTATCTGTCATCTTCTATCATCTATCTATTAATGCATGCATCCATCCATCCTGGCAGAAAACCCAAGTTTTGTAAATCAGAGACAGGATTTAAATTATTCAGTATCTTGCCTCAGTTTCTTTATGCTTCATTCTTTCTTAGAGTAATGTAATAAGGGCAGATGTTACACACATAGATAATCTAGTTACTGCTACAGGAGAATGCTGAAATTATGAATCTTGAACTTAGGGCATTTGACATAATCTTTCTCCCTCCACTGAACACAGTGTGGGCAGGGAGAGCAAATATGGAAATGTAAGCAAATCCAATCTGGAGAGAGGAAGTGAAGTAAAGGTTCCTAGGCCTTTGAAAGGTAAATAAATGGGAGCTGATGAGGTGGCACACCTGTAATCCTAATACTTAGGAGGCTGATCTTGGTAACTTAGTGAGACTCTAGTTCAAAATTAAAAAAAAAAAAAAAAGAAAGAAAGCAGAGCATGGTGGTGTACGCTTATAATCCCAGTACTTGGGAGGCTGAGACAGGAGGATAGCAGATTCAAGGACAGCCTCAGCAAGTAGTGAGACTCTCATCAACCTAGCAAGACCCTGTTTCCAAATAAAAATAAAATAAGGCTGGGGGTGTAGCTTGGAAGTAGAATGCCCCTGGGTTCAATCTCCAGTCCCACACGCACAAAAATAAATAAATAAATAAATAAATAAATAAATAAATAAATAAATAAATAAATAAATGGTATAGTTCAGTGATAGAATCCTCCTGGGTTCAATTTCTAGTATCCCCTCGCCCGCCCACTCCCCACAGTAAGTAGCTTCAGAGAGGTGCCTCTAAATCTCCCTTGAGGTTTCTAACTTTAGTTCATGGCTTCTTTAACCTTCAACCATCTTTTAATTCATGTACTAGAATTCCTTTCTCAGAACACTCTGACTATAGAGATAAGTGGAAATAGTCATGGAAAAGTTGTCTCTTGACACCTGTTTTAATTTTGCATAAGGCCAAGATCAAGATTTACTGAGTAGATGTCTACACCAGTATTTTTCCAATAGATGGACAAAGTAAGCCTGAGCAAAGGCTGAGATTTGGGAGAGCCATTGGACTGTAGCCATGTCTTTGTTGTTGCTGGAGAGAGTGGTCTAGCAAAGAGCAACCTAAATATACTTCTGTGCAACTCTGCGAAGCTTCTGACTATGATGCTTACTTGGCAGTGATTCAGCTCTCTCACTAGGGGATGATCCATATCCCAAGTATAAAGTTAAAGAATGCATTACATTCCTTATCTTAAATTCACAATATTGAAAATAAAGTTTCATGGCATTGCAGCCAGAATTACTCAATTATTTGTAGTTAATTTTATCCTCCAGAATGTGGGCTTGATAACCCCAGGTTATTTTTTGCATTTCTAATACCTTCTAGACAACCTGTCACATTGTAGGTATTCAGTAAATATCTGTTGAATGACTGATCGAACAAATGGATGGATGCATAAAAGCACAATCCCTGTCCTCAAGAAACCACCACAGAGTTCACAGTGTAGTGAGGAGTTGGCATTCTGCAGAACACACATGTGCTAGAAATTCCAACAGTGGAAAATCATATGACATCCACCCAGCCCACACACTAGAATGTGAAATGTCAGTAAATTGCAATCTGTCGTTCTTGACTAATGAATCTGTCTATAAATTTGCAACATTTTTAAGTTTTAAATTTTATTATAATTACTTTATATAATTGTGAAACAATTTAAATAGTGGGTCTTAAAAAGAGATAAAAGAGAAAACATTTTTATAATCACTCCATATATAAAATCTCATTTTTTGAATGAAAGAGATCTAGATTTAACTGATGTGAAGCACTTTCATAGCATCATTAAGTGAGCACATAGAAAAGACCTTAAAACTATTCTAGCCTGACAATTTTCATAGCATAAAATCCCCTTTATGATGCCCTCCAGAGAGTTCCTGTCCAGTTTCTACCAGGAGACAACTATGATGGAGAACATACTCTCCTTTATGGCATCCCATTTTGAAATGATCCAAGCTCTAAATTTAAGTAAACTTGTTCCCAGTTTGGAACTAAGACTTAAAGAGTCTAGTTTGGCTCTTTAAGATTATTTGTACAATGTGAAATAGAGCCCCTATTTAATTAACTAATTAGTTAATTTGTTTACTTATTATCTAGCTGTGGATTGGGGCCAGGGGCTAAGGATTCTTCACAAAGGTCAAGGAAGAAATGAGACCTTTATCCCCTTTTTAAAAGGAGATTGAAGGAGGTATGCATATAGTATCCAGGGTATCTTAGAAAAATTTTTTTTCTCACCGTTTCTCCTTTACTAATTATTCCAGTCAGAAGTGATTTATAATTCATGTTTCAGAATGAAATTCTAGAGATTTGTGAAACTGGTTTAGAGACTAGATTTTACAAAAAAAGAGCAGGTATAAACTCAAAGTGACACAGTGAGTCTCCTTCCGCATCTAAGGGCTGAGCTAATTACAACTGGTGCTGGGAATTCATGTTTTAATTGCCTTTTGAGACATTTATTTTAATTCTATATTGTTATTTAGTGGTATAATTACATTTATTTTGTATTTTGGATGCAGTATTAACATGATTTAGTTAAATAGTACTGTATAGGGCTTTTAGTTTAGCACTTACATGGATTATGCTTAAAGTTTTCACCAATTTTTTTCAAAAAGGCCTATCTTTTCTTTAATTATTATAGTAATAGGCCATTAGAAACTTTAAGAAATATAAACATATATAATGTTGAGAGAGAAAGTCTCCATTATACTATTACCGCCCCCCCCCCTTCTCTCCAAAGGTAGGTACTGTTGTTAATTACAGTTTGGTGTAAGTATGCCAGCATAGACTGGGCTCTGCTCTCCTTGGTTTGCTTTCCATTTAATAAAGATTTATTGCCATCTTCCCTTACATCACAGTCTGATAGTCTCACCTATCTATGCACTTTGGTGTACAGGCTTCACAGGGCACTACGGCAGGGAAAGAGTGGACTGGAATAATAGTTTAAGGCCCAGGCCTGGTGGTGGCTTACATCTCATCTGCCCACATTTGATTGGCCAGAATCTAATCTCCTATCTTCAGCCTAACTGTAAGGGAATCTATGAAAATGAGAGCACAAGGCTAATTTGGTGAGCACTCCAGCAGAATATGCACTCTTCGTATTTCCCTGGCATTTGCAAATGAATAACCTAACACAAATCTATCCATCTATCATCGATCTAAACTATCATCTATATTATAAATGTGAGATTATCACTGGTGAAAATTTATTTTATGGCATTATTTTCAAAACAATATGATCTTTAAATAATACATTCTCTTGTGCACTTCATCACACATCTTTCCCAGACATACAGTGAATCTGTTCACTGCCCATGCCAATCCCCAGTGTGTCCAGGTGTAAGGACCAGCAATCTCTTGGCCTAAATTGGTTTCTTCCTCATCCAACTTCACATACACAGCAATCTTTCTGCCTTGACAGGCAAAACAGCAAAATAAAAAATTTCTGTAAATTCTAATGCTTTCTTTAGCTTCCATCATTGTTTTCCTTTAAAAAATGTCATTGTTTCTGAAACCCATTGTTTTTATTTCAAAAATTTGTTTTTCTTGCAATTTACTTCCTTTACTATCACTGTCAAATTTTTTCTCTAGGTCTAGATTGCACTTCTCTTGACCTCCTCTCTCTTTCTTGCTCCTTTACTTTTCTGCAATGATTTTCACTGTTACTTGTGCCATCTACTGAGAGTGGCAATCATTAAACCCTACGTTCCTTACTCTCTAGGATTTAGCATAGCAGTTTTACTAAGTAGATACTTCATATTTAAATAAACAGATATACATATAGGATTTCAAATGATTAAGATTGCTGGTTTTGAAAGCTTCCTATTTGGGTTTGAGGGTTTCTCTACCTACTACTACCACCTATGTATCTTTGGGAAAGTTCATTGCTACTTTTCTAGTTTTCTCATCTGTAAAGTGGAGATAATAATAGTACACAATTTATGAGAATAAACTGATAATTCATACATAGCAGTGTATATAGCAATTAGCACACTGGGCATATGGTAAGTATTTTTTAAATGTCTCTCTTTTCTTTTCTTTCTTCTTTCTTCTTTCTCTATGGCACTAGAAATTGAACCCAGTACTATTCTGCCTCTTGACTTATGGCTCCAGCTTATTTTATTTTAAAAACAGAGTATTGCTAAGTTACCAGGTGCTGCTTGCCTTGAGCCTACAATCCTCCTGTCTCAGCCTCCCAAGTACTGGTATTACAGATGTGTGCCACCATGGCTGCCTCGTTAAATGTTTCTATTTTTAAGACAAACTTACAAAACCTTCTCCTGAACTCTAGTTCTGCAACTAGATGTGTTAGTTCTACAATCTGCCATATGTAAAGTTGTCTTCTGAGCTTTGTAGTCAACTTCTGAACTAAATAAGGCAGACTTTCATGATGAAGTACTTCAGTGGAGCACAGCGATGCAGAGTGGATAAGTCCTGGCTCTGCACCTTCCAAAATCTTGAGGAAGCTGCTTTTCCTTGTGTGCAGTAGGGAATAATTGTGGTACCTGGTCAAAAATCATTCTTCTGAGGCTTATATGATAATTCACAGGGTATGCTAACTAGTACTCCTGGTATATTATAAATAGGCAGTAAATATTAATGTTCTATTTTCCATTTCTTCCAAAATTTTGTATTTTCTGTTATACATTTAATTCTGAGTTACATAATGCATCCTAGTTGCGTTTTGTATTGTTGGCATTGAGACCTCCAACTAGTTTATAAATTTTTCTAAAACAGAGGGTCTTACCTCATTTTCTTGTATCTTGTAATATACCTGAACTAGGAGCTAAAAGGTGCTCAATAGAATACCCAACTTAGTGTTTTTGTTATATCAGGCTATATATTCAATCTATTATCTGTACAAGATGGAAGCTAATCATTATTAAAAATATGCATATAAATTTCTCTTGAGACTCTTAAGAACTAAATTATTTTAAAAGCAAGACCTTTGCCTTTTTTGGATTTTAGTCTTACTGTCTATTAAATGATGAAATTTCTGGAACACTTAGTGTTCTTATTTGCATTAACTAATGGTTTGCTAAATTATTTTAAAATAGCATACCCTCCTATAAAAATAAGTTATATGATGATAATGAAGATAATAATACTGATATGTATGAATGAGGTTGTTTCTATTCATTGGTGTGTGCTATGTAGGCGTTTTTCTGGGAGCTATCTCCTTTCTGATGTATGCAGTTCATTTACTCTATAGCTTTCAGTCCTAAATTTTAGTAATTGCAAAATATCTAAGTAGCATGGACTGGGAAGAAACACTCCAGTGTGTTTTTTGAGTATCTTTGTGTTAATGATTTTTTGAAGAATATTGTACCTCTTTTTATTAAAAAATCTGTGATTTGCATCTTAATATGAAAAGTGCATTTGGAACTTGAAAACTAACAGTATTATACACTTAAAGTTGTTGTTGTTTTTTTAATTCCAGAACAAATTAAACTGGGTAAAATAATGACTGATATTGAATCTGTGAGTAAAAAAATGGAGAAAGAAAAGCAACACATTTGGAAGTCCAGGTAATATATAATTAAATAACCTATAAACATATATTTAAATAACCTATAAAACATTCCCTGACCAATTGTCATGGTTTCTCAAATTTAACTATTAACACTCATGCATGAGGCTAATTTATCTTTCTCTTTGAGTCCCTCAAAGCATATCAATTATCAACATTTTAGTTTTCAGTTCAATTAACTTTTGAACTGGAGAATGTCTGAGTAGTTAAGCAAACCATCTGGGTTTTACAGTGCATAAGCTCCAATCCAATTTGTGTCTTTCTTGAGAAAAATGCCATATTTTATGATAATATTACATAAGTTTGGAATTTTAATAACTCTTCTGCAGCAATTATGGAGCAGAGTAAGTTATAATTTTCCTTTTTATATCTAATAATTAAAGGTTAGTCTTTCCCTAACAGAAGGTGAGGCTGGTTCCACAGAACACAGTTTGAATGTAGGAATTTTGAGTATTGCTTTTGCTTTCCAAAAGTGTCTGGAGATGGGTCAGGTACCCATCCTTTCCCCTTCCTTCCTTCCTTCCTTCCTTCCTTCCTTCCTTCCTTCCTTCCTTCCTTCCTTCCTTCCTTCCTTCCTTGTCTTTTGTTAGAGCAACATTTTTATTTTATCATTGATGCATTGTAATCATACATTATGGTGAAGTTCTGAGTGATAGAGACATGTATGCACACAGCACTCAGCGAGCTTCCTCCTTGTTCTAACCCTAGTCTCTCACCCTTCCCATGCACACCATGAAGATTGGCACTGACAAATTTGTGTATGTACATCATGTCCATCGAGGTGTTTCCTTCATTGAGTCTCCCTCCGTTCACCTACCTCCCTCAGATCACCTCCATCACTCCACTAAGGTTTCTCTTCCTTTGTCTAGAGTCTCTTATATCTCAGTTTCTCCCATATGAGTGAAAACACTTGACCATTTTGCAACTGACTATCTCACTTTGCATAATATTTTCCAGTTCCATCAAATTCTATTCCATTCCCATGTGAATTACATGATTGAGTTCTTCCTTATGGCTGAGTAGAATTCCGTTGTGTGTATATCCCATAATTTTGTAATACATTCATCTGTTAATAGGCACCTAGGCTGGTTCCATAATTTTGCTAATATGAATTGTACTGCTATAAACATAAATATACATGTGTTACTATGGTGTTCTGATTTCAGTTCCTTTGGATAGACATCCAGGAGTGGTATAGATGAGTCATATGGTAAATTCATTCCCATTCTTTTGAGGACCCTCCACAATGATCTTTAGAGTGGCTGCACCACAATGGGTAGAAAAGTAGAAATAAATCTCACTTTCTTGCCATGCACAAGAGTCAACTTAAGATGGATCAAAGACAGGCAATTAGACCAGAGACTTTGCAGTTACTAGAAGAGGCATTGGTCCAGTGCTCCAACATATAGGACTGGTAAAACTTTCCTCAGTAAAACTCCAAAGGCACAAGAAATAAAAATGAGAAGTAATAAATGGGATGGTATTAAACTAAAAATTTCTGTTCAACAAAGGAAATCATCAAAAGTCTAAAAAGAAAATCCATAGAATGGGAGATCTGTGCCAGCTACTCCTCTGATAGAGGACTAATATCCAGAATATACAAAGAACTCAAGAAACTGCCAAAAAACCAAAAACCTAATAAAAAATAGGCAAGTGAACTAAATAGACAGTTCACAAAAGAATAAATACAAATGGCCAATAAATATATGAAAAATGTTCAACATCAGTAGCAATCAGTGCAAATCAAAACTACACTGAGATTTCCCCTAACCCCAATTAGAATGACAACCATTAAAAACCTAAATAATAATAAATGCTGGTGAGGATGTGGAGAAGTAAGAACCTAATACATTGTTGATCAGCTACTTTTTGAATTATTCTGCAAAATCTCAACATCTTCAAAATAACTTTAAAGTTGTGTACACAGTTGTTGGCCCTAAGGCTACAGATAAAACCTCTAACAACCCTACAGCACATATTTTATAAAAATGTTTATACTTGTAGAATGTAAATATTTCTCTGTTAAATGGATTTTAAAATTGTTTTACATTAACTCAATAATAAAACATGGTCAGAAATTTGGGGTAATTGGCACAATTTCGAATAATGGAAATTTGAGAAAATGCTACCATGAATATAGATTATTCTGTCTTCCAACATTTATGTTGTGAATTGTGCTTAACAATGGAGGACCCATGCTCAGGGTAACCATCTTCTTGGCTTAAGTGTAATACAATTCTTTAATGTGGAGGAGTGGAATATATGTACAGCTTTAAGACTAGAGGTTTTATCTGTGATAAGGGAAGATATTAGTTATGGAGGAAAAATTATTATATTGGGAACTTAAGAGATTAAAAAAATTATTTTCTATTTTCACTCAGTTTAACCCAAGACCCAGAAAAGATTGGTCTAGCAGAATTGGTCTAGCTGTGAAAAGAGTAGTTAGTAGAGCAATTTAACCAAATAGTTTAGAATTGCAAAGAAGCTTTTTAGTAACTAGAAAATCTAACTCATTTGAAAATCATTTTCAGTATATGTAGATGAAACCTATAATTCTTGGAAGAATCATAATGATTTAGGGACAAGTGGAACACTCATTAATAATAAATCTGATCAGGTATAATATCTTTCAGTATAATGTCTTTCTCAAGAGGCCTAAATACTGCTCAGAGAATTGTTTCTTTTGCAATCGTTTGAAGATAAAGGCCTCTTGATATCCCAAGTTCCCAATTTTAATGAAAACATGTCCTGTTTAATGAGGAAGAGCAACACCCTTTGAAATTAAGAGCAAATACATGTACTTCAATGACAGCCCTGGGCACATAAAACCTGAACTTCATTCCACCTGGGCTGCCTTGTCTTTATTTATAGCTAGTTTATGGCAGTAACTTGTTTCCTCCCTTAGCAGTTAGCTTCATTTCATTAATGGGAGAAGTGTGATGGGAATGTAGAGAGAAAGACAAATAAGTGCTTTGGGGCATGGTGACTCAGGCTTTTTAAAAACCTGTGCTTAAACAGACAACAAAAAAGTCACCAAACTAAAATTTTTATTGAAATCTAGTTCTCTATCTAACTCCAATAAGAAAGTTTAGTATTGAGAATATAAGCAATAGAAGGAAAATAGAATCAGTCAAGGAATCAGGTAGGGAATTAACAATTAGGCCCTAGGACTAATTAACATGAAATATCCAGCTCTTTGTAAGACTCTGGAAACGTTTTTGTTCAAGTCACACAAACCCCTGAAGTTGCATATAAATTTACAGTTTTCCTAAAGATGCCATTGAAAGCAATAATTGTACAGGGACACAACATTTTTAGACAGACTATAAAAACATTGGCCTAGACAAAAAAAACAAAAAAAATTCCTTCTGAAAAACATGAGGAAATATGTCCAAATCTTATCTATGTATAATTTCTTACTTTCCCCCCAAATTTCTCTACTTTTCACATGCGGAGAAAAAACCAAATATAGTATTTCTAGTATTTCTGCATTTTCAAATTTAAGTTTAAGAAACTGAAGTTCTTCAATATTCTTTTGAATTCTAAAATTCAAAGATTATCATACATTAAAACACTTTTCATGACAATAATTTTAAATGTGAGCACATTCTAAATGTTAACTATCTATAAACAAAATTTACTTATTATTCATTAATTTACTAGTGCTGATTTTTTAGCTGATAATATTTGGCACATTTGAAGTATGACAACTCCTTTTCTGTAAATGCACTCTGTAATTCAGGCAAGTGAACCTGGACTTCTTCCCCTAGTTTTGTGCTCAGTGGGAGTTTCCTGTTACATGACAATCTATGTTTAGGTTATTCTAATCAATTTACTAAACGAATGAGGATATTATAAAATACTGATAGAATCCTTTTTGGCATTTCACATTTGTGTTGAAATAACTGCACATTTCACCTTAATGTTTATAAAATATTTTTCTTAAGTGGATAAATTGTCTACTTCTATTAGGATTTTTCATTAATAGGAAATCATTGAAAAATGTCTGTGGTTCAAGTTTAGAGATTAAATAATACTTAGCCATGGACCACATATTAGAAAACAAAACAATGTCTGATTAATGTATCTTTGCCCTATTTTTGTAGCTTATAAATAAATTCTAAAGTTTCATGTGTAATTTTGCAAAACTGCCTGCATATTTTCAAGCCTTTTATATTTTCTGCTGACATAGTTTTAGGGATACCCCAGTCCTTTGGCCAAATCTGTGGGCATGCCATATGAGTGGCAGTTAAACTAATGGACCTTATAAATTAATCCCTTATTTAATATTTTTTAAGTGACTACTCTTGACCTAATACACAGCTATGAACAGGACAGTCACAGTTTCCTTGCTCATCTACCCTGGGTTTTTGGTGAGCAAAAAGTTTTTAAATATTAAAACCAGCAATTCCATTTCTAGGGATTTATGGTAAGAAAAGAAAATAATTGGAAGGATGCACAAATATGAATACTCAAAGATTTCCATACTTATTTACAAATAAAGAGTATAAGCAACCCAAATATCCAGTGAGAAAGACTGGTAAATAAATAATCCACATATTAAATATATAAAATGTAATGACAAAATGTAATGGGTCAGAATGACAGTGTGCATCTTTGTATATTTATAAGGAAAAGTATTCATGATGTAACATTAAGTGCAAAAAATAGGAAGTTCATAGGCATTTATGTACATATAAGCATAGAAAATATGCGGTGTATGTAATATAGATGCTAAAGGCAAAATGAATTGGTATAAAATAGTAATATAATTTCTGAAGCCCCACTGCTTGACTTCAAATCCTACCTGAAGTAATCTAAACTATGTACTACTTAACCCCTAAATGGTTTAGTTTCTTCAGTTATAAAATAATAATAATAATAATAATAATAATAATAATAATAATAATAAATACAATACCTAGATGCTTGTTGGTAGGATTAAATCAGTCCAGACATGTAAAAGGCTTAGAATAATGTCTGGCCCATAGGAAGTACAAAAGGGTTTATAATTATTAGTCAAATATCAGGGTGATGAGACTGAGGTAATTTTTATTTTCTTTCCTTTTGCTTATTTCCATTTTCTAAAGCCTCTATATGGTACTCAACTCTTGATGCTGCTGACTTGGTTGAGGCTTTCCAAGTCATGTTGCTTAAAATCTCTTATAAAACAACAAAGAAATGGATATGATGCTTGTTCATTTTCCTGATTTTTGTTAGATAGAGCTCCTTCAGAAAGCAGATATTTCTATTATCCATGCTCAGAACTAGCAAAATTTGGTATTATTTTGTCTACATTCAATAAGAAATATTTACTCTCAGGTCAATGAAGTTTAAACAGGTAACTGGAGACTCTGAGTCTAGCACTTAATACTGTAACATTAATCTTGAGGTTAGTCATAAAAACCTACCTTTTTGTTTTGGAAACAGAATTTCGGAGTCATTAGACACCTTTCCCATCCTTCCTGGTTTGCCTTTACGATCCACGACCTCTTCTTCCCTGGGACTTCATAGAGAAGCTGGTGAGTTTTACTACACATGTGCTAGAATGAACACAATGATTTAATATTTCGTGTTTATTTAAAATATGAAATCAAAAAGTTAGTATTGATCAATGATAATTTCTTTTAAATAATGTGTCAAAAGATTTTAAAAACAACTAATAACTGATTTTTGCTCCCTTACTTAACTTGAGAGATTGGATTTTTTAAAAATATGTATGAAATTTAAGGTTATAGGAAATTATAAAGATAAATTCTTATAATTTAAAAAGTTTCTCTATAGTTTGAGTTATTATTGTTTTGAAAAGTACATAAAATTCTTCGAAAAAATATATTTGATTCTTTAAAGTCCCTTAAGTGTGATTAAGAAACTCTCTGGAACTTGGGGAACTACTTGAAGACCTAGGGGGCTATTGATTCAAAGAAACTATTTTGTAGTTTTCCCTCTTTTTAAGTTGTTACTCATGTTCTTGAGCTTCAGGCTGCCATTAAGAGAAAACTCTTCTTGTAGAGTGAGACTTTGATTGATTTTGAAGGAAATTTTTTAAGTTTGTAGTTTAAATTCCTCCTTGGGTTCTCAAGGCAATGCTGCATAAAATGTCCTTTACCTTGCTTCAATCTTACAGTCCTTTGGATTATTATAGAAGGAATTCAAGGAGAGGCTCATTTTTTAACTTAATTTCTATGAAACACATTTTCATTAATCCAATGAGTATCCACCAAAAAATCTTAAAATTGATGAATATAATGTCAGAATCTTGAAGACATGCATTAGGTCTGTTTTTAAGTTTTAATTGTTAAATTAGTCCATAATTGAAATTATTTTAAGGCTTGATCAGACTATGTGAGGCATCAATGTAATGGAATAATATGTAAGTCTCCACTGAGTCTAGAATTGAATATCTGTGTAGAAGCAAATGCTGGCAAGTGCTCACACAGGATGTTGGATGTAATGCATGCAACAGTTTTAATAGATAGTCTCAACATCTGCTAATTCTGAAAGCTGAGGTCTCTAGCTCTCAACTAGCACGTTAAAATTCTAATTCTATGACATTGGAGTTACTTCAGGATTGCTTAGGGGTTGATTAAAACCTCTACCTTCAAACCTCTTCCTCTTCAGATAAACCATTCATGTCTCCATCTTGTGGAGGAGATTGTTAGCTTGTCAAAGTGGTTAGCAATTCATAGGGCTGTAGTTTGTATGTTGAGACTCATTTAAATTTTCCTTTTATATATAGATGTAGCCTACTTCTATTGAGAGATTGACCTTTATTTATTGCTAACCACGATAGAAGACATTTTAAAATGTTTGTTGAGAGAATCTCAGTTATTATTACAGATTATTGTGAAACTGTAAGTGGAAGGAACAGAATTACAATCCAAACATATAATAACTTTTGAGGTTTCCTCTTGTTTCTATCCATGCAAAAGTGTTCTGCTGAAATATCTAAAGTATTTACCAATAGAACCATAACTGCGAAAGTGAAAAGATGCCCTATATCTCTTACAGTTCCTGGAACATAGTGGGAATTAAGAAATGCCAAATAAGCCAGGCGTGGTGGCGCACGCTTGTAATCCCAGCATTTGGGAGGCTGAGACCGAAGGATCCGGGTTCGTGGCCAGCCTCAGCTACATAGTGAGGCACTCCACAACTTAGTGAGACCCTGTTTCAAAATAAAGAATAAAAAAAAAAATAGGGCTGGGGGTATAGCTCAGAGGTAGAATGCCCCTGAGTTCAATCCTCAGTACCGCAAAAAAAAAAAAAAAAAAAAAAAGAAATGCCAAATAAATGAATCAATGTAAATTAAAAGGAAAAGCCACCCAAATGGAGCATACTTTAGTATGTATTTGTGTGCTTTTTGCATAGACTAAAATTATATAATTGCCAAAACCATCGAAGATAAAATCCTGGACACTATTTTTATAGTTTTTTTTTTTTTTTTTTTTTTTTTTGTAGTGGTACTGGGAATTAAACTCAGGAGCATTCTACCATTGAGTTACACCCACAGCCCTTTTTATTTATTATTATTATTTTTTTTTTCTTTTGAAACAGGGTCTTGCTAAGTTTCCAAGGCTGACATTGAGTTTGTGATTCTCCTATCTCAGCCTCTCAAGTACTGAGATTGCAGGCTTGTACCCCAGGCCCGGCTTTTATACTTTTTAAATATTGACTATATACACACAGCAAAGATACAGTACCATAAAACTAAGTGAAATATTATTTAATTTATATACTTTAAAATATTAAATTGTTCAGCAGATTATTAGATTTATGATATTATAGCTCTCTCAATACTCATATAACTTCATGGAGGAATTGAAAGGTTGAATATGCTGAAAAACTAAAAAAATGTAATAAAAACATTTCCAAATGTTACAGGGTTGCTATTTCCTTTTTCTTTAAAATTAAAAGTATCTTTAATCAAATAAGAATAAGCATTTAATCACCACTTTGTAGTATATAAAATTTTATTTTATTTTGTTTTTCATCCGAACCATTCTTTTGTAATTTAACCACTTTTTTTTCTTTTTAAATAAGGTCAGAAATATCTGAAAGCTTGTGGCAAGCAACTTTTTTTGTAAAGCTAAAATGTGAAAATGTTAATCTTCTTTTAAAATAATCTAAAAAATGCATTCCTTATTTTGTGTCTTGAATGAAAAACAATACTTTTAAATATTTTAGTTCATTTAAGGCTCTCATCTAAAAATTCTACAAGACAAAAGCTTTTGTTCCACATTGTTATAATCTGTTTAGTAGCTTATAGCTTCAGTGAACATGTGATATAGTCACTGAAGTCTATTAAATAACAGAATGTGACTAAATAGTAAGAGAATGGGGATACTGTGCTTTTCTTGGAGGTGCATGGTAATTTATTGGAGATAAATTAGATGAAAATTAGATTAAAATTACCCAATTCTTTTCTAGAATAAATAATTGTTTTCATTCAAGGAAAAAGGAAAAGAAATTAGAACCGAGGAATTGAGACCAATCTTGACTTCAATTCATGTGACTATGTATATATATACATATGTATACATACATGTATACATATACATATATACATATAATATATGTGTATAGACATACATAATATATATGTATATGCATATATTCATATACTGCCTTGAAAAGTAGTGTAGCATAGTGGTTAAGAGTTAGGACTGGAATAACTTCAATGTGGTTAAAATTCTGATTCTGTCAGTTTCTATCTGAAAACATCATCCAAGTTACTAATTACCCTGTCACTCAGTTTATTCATTGGATGGATGCAGGATAATAACAATACAGAACTCAGAGTGTTTACATAATGTTTACCAAGCACATGACATATATTCTGGTGCTTAGTAAAACTGAGCTATCATTATTAGCCACAATTTCCTAGATACAAATGAATCATAAAGCACAGTAGACTCAAAAACCTCACATCCAATGGCCTAGGTTTGACCCTATCTTAAGAGATAGATTGCTAAAATCATAAAGTGTGTACCCCATTACAATACTAGCTGATTTAAACACCGTCACAGGGCGAAAGGCAGCAGGTGTCTGAACAAATAACTGTAGCCCTTCATGGAGTCACCTATTTTGCTATTGTCACTGTTATCATCCTGTTCAAGATCTTTAATCTGCTAATTTTCCCTGTTTCAGTACATTTGGTAGTTGACTTTAAACTAATATTCCTTAAGTGCCCCTTTCACCGGTAATTTTAAAGCTTTTTCCCTATCTATGACTCCAAGGGAACAAACGTATGGTAGAAATTATTTAGGAAAGCACTTAAGCAGACTTTTTCAAAAGAAAGTCCCTTGATGGAGGAAGGTCAATCAAATAAGCCCCCACTGCTCTACCTACAGCCAGCTCTGCTTGTCCTGTGGCAGATGCCTCTGGTTCTCAGGGCTCTAGCTTTACCACCTGTAATCCTCAAGGAAAGAATGAAACTGAAGGGGATAGGAGGTTTGAAAATCGCCTTTCTCTGTTGGCTGCTTGTTTGCTATTAAAACATCCCTGCATGGTCACTGGCAGGAGGGAAGAGGGGGCGCCCAGACTCTGCTCTGGCAAGAGTCTTTCCTTTTCCCGAATGCCATGTTCACAGCTTTGAGGCCCTCAGGGCGAGTCTTACACGTGTGACGTGTAACTGTCTACATCAGTTTCTACAAGGCATGGGGGACTTCCATTCACCTGGGATCACTAAAACCCCACTTTCTGTAACTCTGTGTGTCTTCTTCTCTGACCTCACCTGCTCCTTTCCCATTCCTGGAATCTGCTCCCTGAATTCATGTCCAGTATTCAGTGAACCCCCAAATCTTTTACCTTTTCAGAACCTTCTCTTTACCTTCTTGATCTCACTAGAATGTTTCTTTCTCTCTGCCCCCTCCCCTGTGCTGGTTCTCTCTGACACTCCAGTACACAACTGGAGATGGAGTGTGTCTTCCTTACTCCCCAGTACTGTTTCCAGAACCTTTTTCCTTCTTCCCTCAAACTCTCAGCTTTGTATCTTACGTTGTCCAACTAATTATAACCTCCATTACCTTTCTTTCTCCATTACCTTTCTTTCTTGCCTCACTAGGTTGCTGAGGCTGGCTGCGAACCCAGATCCTCCGGTCTCAGCCTCCCAAATGTTGGGATTACAAGCATGTAATCCCACGCCTGGCTACTTACCTGTTTTTTCTGTCTTCTCAAGAATATAATCACCATGAAGGTAGACAGTTTTGACTGATTTATTCACCACAAAATTCTTTAGAGACAGAATAAGTTCTTGCACATAGGAAGGGCTTACTTTATATGGATGAAGATACTGCTATTTTATAAAAGAGTTGTACCAATTATTATATTGTTTCTAGTCAATGAGGAAAGTAATCTTATTAGAATAAATATTTTTATTCGTGGAGCTCAAATATGCTATTTTAATTTTGAATAAAAATGCACCTGAAAGCTGGGCGTAGTGGCGTATGCTTGTAATCCCAAAACTTGGGAGGCTAAAACAGGAGGATTGCAGTTTTGCAGACAGCCTCAGCTACTTAGTGAGGCCCTCTGAAACTTAGTGAAACCATATTTCAAAATAAAGAATAAAAAATAGGGGTTGGGTGTAGTTCGGAGGTAAAATGCCCCTGGGTTCCATCTCAGTACCAAAAATAAAAATAAAAAAAAAATAAAAATGCACCTGAAAAGAATAAAGCTGTGTGATTTTTTTTTTCTGAGAACAACTTTATAAGGAAAGACTTCTGCATACAGAATAACTAAAATTGCCAATTGAATATTAAAAGATAACTTTTAAACCTGGCTGCACTATAAGGAAAGCATGAAAATCAATCAGTTACTCCCCCAACATCTATCATGTATTCATTATCAGACCTCAGGTATCCAGAATTATATTAATAGAAATCTTTGTTTTATGAAATATGATCATCATGTCAATAAATTACCTCTCATATTTTTATATTATTTATTATTATAATGATTGCATACAGAGATATGCTGCAACAAAAGACTCTGACATTGATAACAACTAACATGCACTTGTGTGCCCCTTCCTGGACTTAGAGTTCTATATATTTCTTGCTACTAGTCCTTTATCTGATATATTATGGCTTGTCTTTTTGTTTTATATAAAGTGTCTTTTGATAAACAAATATTGATTTGAGTATAATGTGAAAACAATGTGATCTCTGGAACAATTAAATGACTATTTTGCTTTTTTTGTTTCAAGTTTCTTATTATTGTCCAATATTTCAATTTTGTATTCTTATACACTTTAATCTAACAAGGCATGCCATAATTATCATTATTTGCAAACATATTTGTTTAGACTTACTTAGCTCCATGTGGATTAAGAATTTTAAAAAATTTAGAAACTTTTAGAATGATACATAGATGGATATGATATACCCCTTTCTTTTTCAGACCTTGTTAAAATTGACTCAAAATATTTATAGGTTTTTGCATTTTTAAAACATTTATTCTGTTTATTCATTTGATGTTTTTGATGCTATTTTAAATGGTTTCTAATTTTATTTTCACTTTCTTCTCTTTTCTGAAACATAATATTGTTAGTGTCTTTACATGGACCTTTCCTTCTGTGGCCTTTCTAAATTAACTTATTTTAGTATTTTTTGTCTTTTGGGACATTCAATACATATAATCATGTTGCTCACGTTTATGACAGTTTTTGTTCTGTAGTTTTTATTTATTTTTCTTAACCTTATTTCATTGGTTAATCCACTCAGCACAAAGTGAAACAAAAGTGGTAAGAGACTTTCTGTCTCACTCTCTATCTCAGACTAAATTATTTATGTACATTAGCATTAAGTATAATGCATAATAATTGCTGTAGATTCTCTTCATTAATGGTTAAAAAGTTTCTGGTTGCTGGGCGTGGTGGCGCAGGCTTGTAATCCCAGTACTTGGGAGGCTGAGACTGGAGGATCTGGGTTCGCACCAGCCTCAGCTACTTAGTGAGGCTCTCTGCAACTTAGTGAGACCCTGTTTCAAAATAAAGAATAAAAAATAGGACTGGGGGCATAGCTCGGATGTACAATGCCCCTGAGTTCAATTCCCAGTACCGCTAAAAAAAAAAAAAAAGTTTCTGGTTTACTGAGAGTTCTTTTTATCATGAGTCAGTATTGAGTTTTATCAGATGATTTTTTATTCCTTAATATTGATTATTTTCTCTATTCTCTTAATATAGTGAATTATACTTATTGATATCCAGATATTAGAATAATTTTTAGTTCTTGATTATTTTCTCTATTCTCTTAATATAGTGAATTATACTTATTGATATCCAGATATTAGAATAATTTTTAGTTCTGGAATAAACCTACCTTAAATTCAATTTGCTTATATTTTATTGATTTCTTTTTATTTGTATTAGAGAAATTGGTGTGTAATTTTCTTTATTTATAACATTTCTGTCAGGATTTGATATTGAGATAATGGAATTCTATAAGTAAGTTGGAATGTATTTTCCCTTTTTCTGTTGCCTGGCAGAACTTGATTAAGACTGTGCCATTTCTTTCCTTAAATGCTGGAGCGGTGTGTGTGTGGGGGGATTATTAGTGAGGCTACCTGGCCTGGGTATTTCTTTAATTGGATTTTTTTTTTCAGTACTGGGGGTTGAACTCAGGGGCATTCTACCTCTGAGCTATACCCCCAGCCCTATTTTTTATTCTTTATTTTGAAACCGAGTCTCACTAAGTTGCAGAGTGCCTCACTAGGTAGCTGAGGCTGGCCGCGAACCCGGATCCTCCTGTCTCAGCCTCCCGAATGCTGGGATTACAAGCATGCACCACCACGCCTGGCTCTTTAATTGGATTTTTTTTTTTTTTTTGCAGTACTGGGGATTGACTTAGGGGCATTCTACCCCCGAGCTATACCCCCAGCCCTATTTTTTTTATTCTTTATTTTGAAACCGAGTCTCACTAAGTCGCGGAGTGCCTCACTAGGTAGCTGAGGCTGGCCGCGAACCCGGATCCTCTGGTCTCAGCCTCCCGAATGCTGGGATTACAAGCGTGCGCCACCATGCCCGGCTTTCTTTAATTGGATTTTAAAAGTACAGATTAAGTGTTCTAATGAAAGTAGAACTGATGAGACTTTTCATATTCTGTTAGTTTTAATAAGTCATGTTTATAGGGATATGTCTAAATTTTCAAAAGTATTGTGATAAAGTTTGTAATAATTTCTTATTGATGTCTCCTTTTTATTCGTAGTTTTGATTATTTGGGTTCTTCTTCCCTGCATCCTCTTTCTCTGTGGTCATTTATACTAAGGGACTGCCAACTCTCTATTGTTTTCTTTTTAAAACTAACTTTTAAGCTGGGCATGGTGGCTTACGCTTGTAATCCCACTACTTGGGAGGCTGAGACAGGAGGATCCGAGTTTCCAGCCAGCCTCAGCTACCTGGTGAGGTCCTCTGCAACTTAGTGAGACCCTGTTTCAAAAAAATAAAGAATACAAAAATATGGCTGGGGGTATAGCTCGAAGGTAGAATGCCCCTGAGTTCAATCCCCAGTATAGCAATAAATAAATAAATAAATAAATAAATAAATAAATAAATAAATAAATAAATAAACTTTTAGTTTACCAATTTTATTTATAATTACATTGGTTTCTACTTCATAAATTTCTGTAAATTGTTATTACTTCTTGTTCTTCATGTTCAGATCTTAATATTTTCTCTTTGATTCCATTTCAGCACTTACTCATAATAATGTTTCTTATGTCACCAGTATGTATGGTATTATTGTCTAATGAGCGTGGTAGGAACTTCTCTTAATGAGTGAGACTTTTATTAGCAGTTTCCTTTAAAAACAGCCCATAGAGTGCTAAGCATATGGAATCTCAAAAAAAAAACCCTTATAAATGGCTTGTGTCCACCATGAAGGTATTCTAAAATAAAATCCTAATCATTAGATTCCTATTGTAGTAAGATCAGTAATAAATTTCTAGGTTTCATTTCTTTCATTATAAAAAATGCATACAGCCATATAAGGACATTTAGAGAAAAGAAAATATTTTCTGTTAATGCTACCATACTTTCCCAACCACAATTAATAACTTGGCTTATTTGCTTATGATTTTGTCCCCTTTGTATCTTTTCAAAAAAACCTACATTATGAAAATGTGAACATTTCTTCTAATTAAGTCTAATATAATGGTTTCCCTTCATTCAATGTATCAAAACACCTATTTCATTTTCTCCTAATGCAAGAAAACCCTTCAGCTTTAGCACCTGCCTGCCCCACAGGGGTTGGTCAGTATCAGAGTAAGAAAAGCCCTGGTCTTTATCACTGCCCTCTCACACTGTGGAAACGCAGCCCGAGGAAGGAAAGGAGAGAGGGATTCTCTACTCATTTTGGAAGTAGAATTTAGATTGTTTAAAATAATAGAATTTAACTAAGTAAGTTGAGTTTTATGCAAGAATCCACTTTATCACAACAGGTAGAGTGGGAGCTAGATAATGCTTGCTCCTGTACATTCAGACTGTTACTACTCATTACTCATTCTGTGCTCATCCAATGCTTTCTCGTAAATATTTTCATTTACTGGTAATAATTTTAAATAAAGATGGTTAAAATAATTTTTAAAAGCTGAAATTTAATGTGTTTAAAATATTTTTATTATTTTTTGCTACAATTGCTACTCAAAACATTAATTAGAGGTAGTTATAATAAATAATAGAATTTATTTATTTATTTATTTATTTATTATTATTATTATTTTTTGTGGTACTGGGGATTGAACTCAGGGGAATTCCACCTCTAAGCTACACCCCCCAGCCCTATTTTTTTATTCTTTATTTTGAAACAGGGTCTCACTAAGTTGCGGAGTGCCTCACTAGGTAGCTGAGGCTGGCCGCGAACCCGGATCCTCCTGTCTCAGCCTCCCAAATGCTGGGATTACAAGTGTGCGCCACCACGCCCGGCACAAGTCTATTTTTAATATAATAATAGCATGCTTTATGTCTCACCTCACTGGTAACAAGTCCATTTGTATGTGCTCTCCTTTTTTTCTCACACGATCTTTAAGCATGGCCAGTCTAAACCTTATTTTACAGATGAGAAGCTAAATATCATTAAGTTTATGACCAGCTCAAGTCTAATAATAAATATCTGGCTTCTTTTTACTTTATTTATTTTATTTTTTGTGTGTGGTTCTAAGGATTAAACCCAGGGCATGTCGAATGCTAAGCAAGCCCTCTACCACTGAGCTGCTCCTCTCCTTCCCCAGTTCAAGTATCACATTTCTGATTCCCATTTCTTTACTGATTCCATTTTTTTTCTGTATTACTTTATATGTGTTCAGATTGTCTGATATGCATTTATAACAATTGTGTTCTTTTATTATTATACAAGTGAAATATTTTGCAGCAAAACCAAAACAATTCAGTGTAAGAGAGGGGATTATAAAAAAAGTTGTGGCACATATAGTATTATGAATTAAAGTGTAGTGTATGCATGATTTTTTTGGTCCAAGCACTCTGTTTAAATGTGGTGTTTGTTATTACTTTACATATTTTATGAGTATATTTTTAATCAATCATACAAACCAACATTGCTATTGCATATCTTGAACTTTGAAACATTTACTTTTATGTTAAATTATAAATTGACTTGTTTTGCTCTTTCAGTATGTAACAATGTAAAAGGAAAGATACCTTTCTTGTTTGATTCCCTACTGCTTTCATATTAGTAGATAGCTCATAAAATGCAAGAGTTTTATTATCTGAAAATGTCTTTTCTCATCTTCTTTAAGAAAACATGAAAAATATTTCTAATGTGCCTAATTCTAAACGGTCAGTTTTTACATGGCTAGAAGAAATTAATGATGTGAAATTAAAAGTGTTTAGTAAATTTCTAAGAGATTTCTGAAATGTTTTTTAAAAACCTGTTTTCAATTCATTACAACACTATCTGTGTCTTAACTGAGTGCTTTGCTTATTGTATACTGTCAAAAATGAAAAAAACCAACAGGATTTAGCTAATTCCAGTTAAACTATTTTCTGAAATTCCAAGAAAAACAATTTATAGACAATAAATATTGATGATATCAAGAAGTAGATTTTGATGTTTCTTGAGATAATCTTGAGCTACAACATTTTAAAATGTGAAGATAATTCATTTATATATACTAAAACAAGAACAGCTTTATACCGGTGATATAAAATAGAAATAAAATGTGGAGGAGGATCCAAGATGGCGACTGAGTGAAACACCTTTCCCCAGATGCTATGATTTGGATCTAAATTTACCATAAAAAGAACTTTTTTTTTTTTTTGCGGTACTGGGGATTGAACCCAGGGGCATTCTACCTCCGAGCTATACCCCCAGCCCTATTTTTTATTCTTTATTTTGAAACCGAGTCTCACTAAGCTGCGGAGTGCCTCACTAGGTAGCTGAGGCTGGCCGCGAACCCGGATCCTCCGGTCTCAGCCTCCCGAATGCTGGTATTACAAGCGTGCGCCACCATGCCCGGCAAAAAAAGAACTTTTTAACAGAAGAAAAAAAGTGAAATTTGAGCCACAAACAAATAAAGAAGATCAAGGAAGCAGAGCGGGGACAACAAAGGACCCCACCGCGCAGCGATCCCGGTGGATCGCCTCTGGGCTCTGCAGCGAAAAAGTAGGCTGTGGAAAAACAGGATCAGGAGCCGTGGGGACCACCAAGATGCTGAGAACAGCAAACCCCAGGATACAGCACCTCCGGCACTCCACGCCGCACCCAGGCGGAGATACCCCACATCACCCACAGCGACCAGAACGCGTGAGGCGTTCAGCGTAAGCTCACCCAGGTCTGCGGTCTGTCCCAGCACATCACCTCAGCTCAGAGCTGTGACCGCCCAGAAGAGCTCGAAATAAGACACAGCTTCTTAACAGAAGCCTGAGCGTGAAACCAGAGCTGAGGATCTGAGTCCAGGAGGAACAGGGGGAGCCGGCTCGCCGTGAAACAGCGGCCGCCATCTTCCCCTCTAGCCTTTCTCAACCAGCTTCCTGCTATCTAGCCAGACTATCACCAACCTGTGACCCCCAGTGACCAGAGGAGCAGGCCCAGCAGCAGGGATCCAGAACTGCCAAGCAGAGGCTTGGTGCAGGCCTCAGGCTCTACGGAACCCGGGCGTGAAGCTGTGACAGTCACCCAGATGCTGAAAACTACAGACACCTCAGCACATCCAACAACCTGGCCTGGTGTGGAGTGACATAGACCCCAGGAAAAACAAGGGAGTGGGTGCCGCAAAAGCACGTGGCAAACTGGCTGGTGCCGCCTGGCGTGGCAGCCCCTTCCAGCCAATGCCCTGCCAGCTATGCAGACCCCCACTGTCCTCTTGCACCCACAGCAATCAGAAGTAAAGCAGGCAACAACGGAAATCCAAACAGCAGCGACCTGTAAGTGGTATTGGGTCCCTGAGGTGCGGGACCCCTATAAGAAGGATAGACACAGGCATCCACCCTTCTACGGGTGCACATAAGTGGACTACAACCCCGGGGTACTGGATTCACAATACAAAGAATAGACTCAGACATCCGCCCTTCTAGATCGTAGACTGGGTCAGAAGGGCACAGGATCCCAGAGCATATAAGGCATCTGGAAAGGCCTTGCATTTAGACTGCAAAAACAAAAAGCAGAGACAGATAGATGCAGCCAGGTCCAGTAGAGAGCAGCAGGAGAAGTCCTCTGCCTGAACTGACAGAGCAAATTTTAAAAAACTTAAACTCGGTGCCTATGAACTAGCAGAGTGATTGCTCTAGTGCTTGGTTGCTATTTGTAGATATTGGGTTTTTTGTTTGTTTGGTTTGGGGTTTTTCTGTTGTTTTGTTTTTATGTTGTTGTTTTTTGTTTTTGTTTTTGTTTTTCTCCTTTTTTGGTGATATGCTCTATATGTTGATACTCTATTTTTCTTTTGTATTGCCTTGATTTATATATGTTTGTTTCGACGATTACTTGCTTTGTTATCTCTTGCTTAGGTTGTTGAATCCCCTTCCTGTCCCTTTACATGCTTTCCCCCCTCCCCTCTATATTCCTCTCTGCAACATTTTACCTCCTCTCTTCTCTTTTCTCCTTTTTCCTTTACCATCTCTAATATTTACAATATACCATCTCAACACACTCAACCTCTTATTCTGCTGGAACACACCCTCTTCTTTACCCTACTCCTGCATTCATTACTGTGATCTATCACTCAAACTTTATCTCTGAACACAACCCGTCACCTCTAAACCCCCACTGCAGAGATCGGACAAGAAAACTTGCAAGAACAGCAAAGATATAAACTGAAGAACAGGGAACCATGGGAAGGAAAAATAACAAAGAAACAATGAGCTACCACAACCCCTCAATAACAGATCTCACCAACCCAGAATGGCAGAGACTACCAGAAGAACAATTCAGATCTTTAATACTAGAAACAATACAGGATTTTCAGAAAGAATGTAG
>PVLC010015321.1:0-10575 GCA_004027655.1 Graphiurus murinus | reverse complement strand
CTCCAAAAATGAATCTATAGTACATAACTTAGAAAAAAAAATACGACAGTACGAATCAGACATCGAAGAGATCTGGGCCAATTTTAAAAGAGCCAACCTAAGAATAATAGGCATAGAAGAGGGAATAGAAGTTGAAACTTATGGAATAAACAATCTCTTCAAAGAAATAATAACAGAGAATTTTCCAAACATAGAAAGAGACGTTGACACACAGGTTCAGGAAACATACAGAACTCCCTCAAGACAAGACCAAAGAAGAGGTTCATCACGCCACATAGTAATTAAATTGACCAATGTAGAGGCAAAGGAGAGAATCTTAAAGGCAGCGAAAGTAAAAGGCCAAGTGACATTTAGAGGCAAACCAATCAGAATCACACCAGACCTCCTGAATCAAGTCATGAAAGCCAGGAGAGGATGGAGTAACATATTCCAAACTCTGAAAAAAAATAACTTGCAGCCAAGATTCTCATACCCAGCAAAACTCTCTCTTAAAATTGACGGGATTATAAAAACTTTCCATGACAAACAGAAACTGAAGGAATTTATGTCTTCCAAACCAGCACTAGAGAAAATACTCACAGAGATTAACTACAAAGAAGAACTAACCAGTAAACATCAGAACCAGAGAAACAATAATTTCCAGGAAGCAAACAACTAAGCAAAGAAGAATAAACTCCACCAAAAACAGAAGTCAAAACTCAAAATGTTAGGAATTAAAAATCACCTTTCAATAATCACACTGAATATAAATGGCATCAATTCCCCAATAAAAAGGCACAAGGTGGCAAAATGGATCAAAACCCAGAATCCATCTATGTGCTGCCTGCAAGAAACACACCTTACAAGGAAAGATTCCCACAAACTAAAGGCGAAGGGCTGGAGTAAGGTAATACATGCCAATGGAACTCGAAGACAAGCAGGAGTAGCAACTATGATATCAGATAAACTAGACTTCAAGCTCAAGTTTATCAGAAGAGACAAAGCAGGTCATTTTTACTAGTAAAAGAGCAATCCAGCAAGAGGAAGTAACAATTATCAACATCTCTGCCATAAACATAGGTGCAGCCACTTTCATAAAACAAACTCTGTATGATATAAAGACACACATAGATGCCAATCCACTAATACTAGGAGACTTCAATACTCCTCTTACATCTCTAGATTGTTCCTCTAAACAAAAGGTCAGTAGAGATGCCTCAGACCTAAAGGATACCATAAACCAAATGGACCTATTAGACACATATAGACTCTTCCACCCAACTACAACTGAATTCACATTTTTCTCAGCTGCTAATGGAACCTTCTCCAAAATAGATCACATTCTCGGCCACAAAGCAAGCACTGGCAAATTCAAAAAATGCAACATAATTCCCTGCATCTTCTCAGACCATAATGGAGTGAAACTAGAAATAAACTCCAGGAAGACCCAAAGTAACCGAGTAAGCGCATGGAGACTGAACACCACACTGCTGAATGAAGAGTGGGTCATAGAAGAAGTAAGGGGAGAAATTAAAAAATTCCTAGAAACCAATGAAAACGGAGATACAACATATCAAAACCTCTGGGACACCCTGAAGGCAGTACTAAGAGGGAAATTTATAGCACTGAGTGCCCACATAAGAAGAACAGAAAACCACCAATTGAATAACCTAATGACACAGCTCAAAGCCCTTGAAAAACAAGAACAATCTAGCCCCAAAGCCAGGAGAACACAGGAAATCACGAAAATCAGAGCGGAAATTAATGAATTAGAGAATAAAAAACAATACAGGAGATCAACAAAACTAAAAGCTGGTTCCTTGAAAAAATAAACAAGATAGAAAAACCATTGTCCAATCTGACCAAAAGAAAGAGAGAATCAACCCAAATTACCAAAATAAGAGATGAAAAAGGTGATATCACCACCGTCAGTATGGAAATACAGAAGATAGTCAGAAACTATTTTGAAAAACTGTACTCCAACAAAATGGAAGATCTAGAAGAAATTGACAAATTCCTAGACACATATAACCTCCCTAAATTGAGTCAAGAAGATATGGAAAACTTAAACCAGCCAATAACAATCAAAGAGGTAGAAACAGCAATAAAGAGTTTACCATCCAACAAAAGCCCAGGACCAGATGGTTTTCCAAGTGAATTTTATAAAGCATTTTTAGAAGAGCTAATCCCAATACTCCTCAAGCTATTCCGTGAAATAAAAAGAGACGGGACCCTTCCAAACACATTCTATGAAGCCAACATCACACTAATACCAAAACCAAATAAAGACAGCTCAAGAAAAGAAAACTATAGGCCTATATCATTGATGAAATTAGATGCAAAACTGCTAAACAAGATACTAGCAATGTGCATTCAAAACCATATCAAGAAAATTATCCACCATGACCAACTCGGGTTCTTCCCAGGGATGCAAGGCTGGTTCAACATACGAAAAACAATCCATGTAATTCACCACATAAACAGAATCAAAGACAAAAATCACATGATCATCTTAATTGATGCTGAAAAAGCATTTGACAAGATCCAACACCCATTCATGCTAAAAGCACTACAGAGAATCGGATTAGAAGGAACATACCGTAAAATCATAGAGGCAATATACAATAGACCTACAGCCAGCATCATATTAAATGGAGAGAAACTGCAAGAGTTCCCACTAAAGACAGGAACAAGACAAGGATGTCCATTATCACCTCTTCTATTTAATATAGTACTCGAGACTCTAGCCAGAGCAATAAGACAAGAGAAGGAAATCAAAGGGGTAAAAATAGGGAAAGAAGAACCAAAACTATCCCTTTTTGTAGATGACATGATACTATATTTAGAAGACCCAACAAACTCAACCAAAATACTTATAGAACTGATCAACAAATTCAGTAAGGTGTCCAGATACAAAATCAATCTTAAAAAATCAGAAGCCTATATATATATGCCAACCATAAATCAACAGAAAAAGAAATCCAGAAAGCAATTCTACTCACAATAGCACTCTGAAAAATAAAATACTTAGGGATAAACCTAACCAAGGAGGTTAAAGACCTCTATAAGGAAAACTATAAAAAAAAAAGTTGAAGAAAGAAATTGATGAAGACCTTAGAATATGGAAGGATCTACCATGCTCTTGGATAGGCAGAATAAATATCATCAAAATGGCCATCCTCCCAAAACTGATCTACAGATTCAATGCAATACCCATGAAATTGCCAAGGACGCTCCTCACAGACATAGAAAAATCAGTCCTTAAATTCATCTGGAAAAACAAAAAGCCCAGGATAGCCAAAATAGTTCTTGGCAATAAAAATCATGCAGGAGGCATCACAATACCTGACTTCAAAATCTACTACAAAGCCACAGTAATAAAAACAGCATGGTATTGGCACAAAAACAGACACATAGACCAATGGAGCAGAATAGAAGACTCAGAAACAGACCCACAGACTTACAGTCAACAGATTTTTGATAAAGGAGCCAAAAGTATACAGTGGAGAAAAGATAGCCTCTTTAACAAATGGTGCTGGCAAAACTGGTTAACCATATGCAGGAAAATGGAAATAAACCCCATTTTCTCACCCTGCACAAGAGTCAACTCAAGGTGGATAAAGGACCTGGAAGTCAGACCAGAGACCTTGCAGCTACTTGAAGAGGGCATAGGACCAACACTTGAACACATAGGCACAGGTAAAAACTTTCTCAACAAGACCCCAAAAGCACAAGCAGCCCAAAGGAAGATCAATACATGGGATTGCATTAAACTGAAGAGCTTCTGTGCAGCAAAGGGAACTATCAAGAACCTCAACAGAGAGCCTACAGAGTGGGAGAAAATTTTTGCCCGTTACACTTCAGATAGAGGTCTAATATCTAGGACATACAAAGAACTCAAGAAAATCACAACTAAGAAAGCAAATAACCCAATTAAAAAATGGGCAAAGGATCTAAATAGACACTTCACAAAAGAAGAAATACAAATGGCTAATAAATGTATGAGGAAATGTTCCACATCATTGGCTATCAGGGAGATGCAAATCAAAACTACCCCGAGATTTCACCTAACTCCAGTCAGAATGGCATTCATAAAAAACATGAACAACAACACCTGCTGGCGAGGATGTGGAAAAGTGGGAACCCTAATACATTGTTGGTGGGATTGCAAACTTGTGCAACCACTGTGGAAAACAGTATGGAGGACCCTCAGTCGAATGGGAGTGAACCTACCATATGACCCAGCAATACCACTACTGGGTATATACCCAAAAGAATGGAAACCAAACTACCAGACCGATACATGTGTATCTATGTTTATAGCAGCTCAATTCACAATAGCCAAACTATGGAAGCAGCCAAGATGTCCATCGACAGATGAATGGATTACAAAACTATGGGATATGTACACAATGGAATTTTATTCAGCCATAAAGAAGAACAAAATCATGTTCTTTGCAGGGAAATGGATGCAACTGGAAAACATTATGTTAAGTGAGATTAGCCAGTCACAAAGAGTAAAGAAGCATATGTTCTCCCTAATATGCGGATGCTAGGGAGAAGATGGTGCACAGGAGGGTCTCCATAGGAAAAGGAGAGATCCTCGATAAGCAAAGAAGTTGAATTAATTCCAGTAGGTGCATGGGGCAGATGGACACCCTAACCACATGATGTACTTACACAGTCATATTAAGGTCACTCACTTAACTGAACCTGAAAGGGAGGGAGGGCGAGGGAATGGGGTGGGAATTGGGGAAGGGTTCAAATGAGAATTGTAGAATTGTGTGCAAATATGTTATTAACAACTTGTGCTTAACAAAGATGTATGCTACATTGCATGAATAACTACAAAAAAAAAACAAAAACAAAGAACAAAATCATGTTATTTGCAGGGAAATGGAGGGAACTGGAAAACATTATGTTAAGTGAGATTAGCCAGTCACAAAGAGTAAAGAAGCATAGGTTCTCCCTAATATGCGGATGCTAGGGAGAAGATAGGGTATGGGAGGGTCTCCAGATGAAAAAGGAGAGACCCTCGAAAGCAAAGAAGTTGATTTAACTGAAGGGATTGGACAGGGGGAGGGGGCACACTAATGTATATCAAGGTTACTCACTAAGCTGAACTTGAGAGGGAGGGAGGGCAAGGGAGCAGGGTGGGAATTCAGGGAAGGGGTCAAATGAGAATTGTGAGCATATATATTGTTATCAATTTGTACCTAACAAAGATGTATGCTTACAATGTATGAATAAGAATAAAAATTGAAAAAACAAAACAAAACAAAAAAGAAATAAAATGTAAGACACTTACAACTTAAAATTTTCCAGTAGCCATGTAAAAAAATATAAAAACCAAATGAAATAAATTTTAAACATACATTTTCTCTAACAGTATACCCAAAATGAATCATTTCTATATATAATCAATTTGAAAACTTATTAGAGACATATTTTACATACTTTTTTCTTACAAAGTCCATGAAATATGGTGTATGTTGTAGCTTACAGCACATCTCAATACTGGACACCTCAAGCATTCATAGAAGGTGCTTATAGTTTTCATATTGACAGTGCAGCCCTGAAATTTGTGCTCCCAAGAACCTCGATCACCCTCTGTGTCTATATTACCTGTCATAATGGTATAGAGCAAATGTACAGAGAATGTTTAAGAAAGGAAGAAAAAATGAAAGCAAAGAAAGGTAATAGAACAACGTTGTAGTTAGATGGATATAAAAGACCTTACTTAGGATACTGATTCTAACCTGAGTTCTTCCTAGAAATGAAAATATTTATATATGCCTTTCAGAATTATTGCATAAGATGTAAACTGTTATAACATAGATGAAACACTTACTTGGTTTCATCGCTTTACTGTAACCTGGATTAGGTCATATATTAGATGATTTAAGCTATTTGTACCCATTTTTATTAGATTTTATAAATTTTTCCACCAAAAATGGTACTTTTTTCCCATTTACGAATGAGTGGAAAGAAGAAATTAGAATCAGAGAGTAGGAGGTTCTTGGCATCAAGATTATAGCCAAGGACAATTATGTTAAATTGCTCAGCATGCTGTGGAATTAATTGCCTGTGATCTTAATTATAAATTCTTAATTTATAAAACAGCCTTTAAATGCGCAGGTCCACATTTAGATATATGAACATTTTGGTTAGTAAGTGTCAGTCTGATATCCAATTTAAAATGTTAATGTCACCCTCAATTCAAATCTTCTCAATTTCCTGTCTGCTCAGGCCTGACCCAGAGTTGAGGGAATTAAGAAGAAAGTAGGGGCATGATATGTTCTTCTTGTCCTACACTCACACATACACATACAAAATATAATGAGCACGCAGAAGTGGGCAGGAAATGTGATATATGTACATAAAATGTAGGCTGGCTTCATAAGCATGTGGTCCCACAGTTGCATAGGATCTTGGTCCCAGAGGGGGTTTAATGCTCTCTGGTCATCTTCTTCAAAGTTTTAATGCTTTGGGTTTCACATGTGAGTCTGAGGGAATGATGGAACATGAACTGGAGGCTGGAGGCTGGGCTCCCAATAGGTCCTACCTCCTGCCATCCTCCTGCCTGCAGGGAAAGGTTATGGACCACCTGCTCCTGGTCCAGCCCAGTGACTTCGGCTGCTTTCTCCTAAGAGCCAGCCTGGGTGAAGGAGTAAGGAGGGTCTGGGGTGGGTGTTGGGGTCTGTCTGGGAAGGATCCCCAAGTTCAAGGTACCACAACATTAAATATATAAATAATACCATGACAGGTTGAGACAGACTGCTGAATAAATGAAAAATTTTTTGTTGCTTTTTTGAACAGTTTCCCATTTTTGTTTTGTACTGGACCCTGCAAATTGTGTAGCTTGTTCCTGGACTGATGTGATGAATAATTGCAAAGTATGTCCTGCGTGAGCAGCACACTGGCCATAAAATAGAATACTGCTTGTACTCACTAGCCACCCCACCCACCCCTACATCATCTCTTCCTATCTAAAACTCACACCCCTCAGAGTTGACTACTAGCTTTAGTAGTGGTTGACCACTAATAGATAATAATTTCTGTGCTTTTTTTCTTTAGTTATATCACCTAGAGTGATGGTAAATTGTTTTTGCTTTTGTTTTTTCTTTTTGCTTTGGTTTTCTAGTTGAGATAGGAGGTCAGTTCCTATAGCAGTTAATATTTTATGAGAGTAGAAGATATATTTTCTTTTTTACTTATACATAACTTTGATTCTATCTTATGAATGATAATAGAATTTGTATTTCTGTTCTTTCTTCCCCTTCTTTCATCTACATTCTGTTTTATTAGATGTTATTTCTGTTTGAGAATATCAGTTTTTAATCATGTGATTTACTAATTTCAAGCAATATCTTTGCCTCTCGGCTATAAAAGTTTGACATCAGCACTGGCACCATTTACCAACTTCTTTTCCTTCAAATTTTGGCTGGTTGTTGCCTATTGGTTGTGACACCTAGGCTAGATAAAAAATCTTGTGTCACACACATTCTTCTTGAGTATTTTGTAGACATTTCTCTATTGCTTTTGAGCCTGGGCTTTTTCTTTTTATAGGCAAATTGTTCTTTCTGACTGCCCATTCAAAAGGTGCTTTATTTCTGAATTCTAGTAAAATTCTGAGATACGATTTGGTCAACATCAATATGTGGTAATGTTTTTTCTTCTGAGAGAAAGTATAGTCTTCAATTTGAAGATTCTGATATTTTATTTCAGTGATTGTTTATTAAACTGTCTTTAATGTGATTTTGATCTAATTTGCTTCTTTTCTTTTTCCTGTTTATGATGCTTATCATTTTTCTTGTAATCCTTTTGAACACCTTCTTTATTGTGTCTTATGTTGTTCATATCTACCAATCCTATTTTTAATGTTTCATCTTCCGTCTTCATTTTTGGAAATGATTTTATTTTTCTCTTTAAATTCTTTCTTGAACTCTGACAGCTCAACTGATTATCTCTAAGGTCACATTGTATCTTTCCTCCGATTTTTTTTAATAGCTTTTTTTCTTTTCAGTTCTTTAAATAGTAGGAGTTACCTTTTTCCCTCAACATACTTCTTAAGCATATGTTTATTCAAAGTGTATACATTGTTTGTGACAGCATTTTTCTTTTTATCTTCTAGTAACATTTTCCCAAGAGTACTTATCTGTCATAACTGTTTCATAACTTTTCCATTTTGTTTCTGCAATATTTTTGTACACATTATATGTTAATTCATTTTTTATTACTCACTAGGAATGTAGTGAGTTCTTTCTAGACTAATCATTTATAGGAAGCTTCTATATGAGAATAACCAGGGTAGTGTTCCAGGGAAACAGCTTTAATGACACAGGTTTGTATGTGTGCATGAGGTTTTTTTAGCTTTATTGCTTCTAGCCATTTTATTTCCATACTGAGGCATAGCTCACATTTTTTAGTATATGTCCTTACCCCTGCTTACCCCTACCTCAACAGGAGGTTGAATCCTAAAAGTATGTATAATTTGTGTGATGCAGCTCCACTTCCCAGTGTCCCAAGACCTTGTGAAAATGTTTTCTAGGACACTTCTGCTGTCGAAATAAGCTCCTTATTCCTATTTTCCCAAGTGAATTTGCTCCTCAAGATGTGGCTATTTATTTTAGAGAGCTGTTCTCTGCTTTGTCTGAGATCGGCAAATATGAGAATTCCTAATTTCCTTTTCTTCCACTTCCACTTTAAATTTACAATAAAATTCTATCTCACTCCAGTTAGAGGTAAGAATGAAAATAATCAAGCCAAGTGTGGTGGTGTACTCCTGTTATCCTAGTACTTGGGAAGCTGAGGCAGGGGATCTCAGGTTTGAGGCCAGCATGTGGTAACTTAGGGAGACCATGTTTCAAAATAAAAAAATAAAAAGGAGGATGGATGTGTAGCTCAGAGGTAAAATACTGTGGATTCAGTCCCCAGTGAGAGACACAGACACACAGACACACACACACACACACACACACACACACAAATGGCAAGGGGATCAGGGGAAGGAAAGAGAACAGGGCGAGGGAGTTATTAGGGAGTGATATTAATCAAAATATGTTTTTATATGTGCGCAGATATGCCACAATGAAACACACCATTTTCTATAATTAATGTGCACCAATAAAAATAAATGTATTTTCTTATTTTTATTATTTGTTTTGGATTATTTCCAAGAAGAAAAAGGGGTAAAGTGTATATTTTTTCTTTACAATTTACAAATCAGAAGGTATGATAATATTTTGAGGAACTGAAGCAAATGACAAGAAGCAAGCCTCTTTGAAAATATTACAGTTCATATGTGAATAATTCATAAAACATTTTACCCACCTGTACTTTATGTTAAATGATAGTCCATAACTTCCTCAAAAGTTACTTATGATATATAAAATTTAAAATACCATTTTAGTAGGGCATATTAATTTTTAAAGCTACTGTAACAAATTACCACAAACTGGGTGACTTAAAAACAACAAAGCTAGGCATGGTGGTACACACCTGTAATCCCAGTACTTGGGAAGCTAAGACAGTAGGGTTACAGGTTCAAGGCCAACCTCAGCAACTTTGTGAGACCCCGTTTCAAAAAAAAAAAAGTAAAATAAAATGAAAAGGGGCAGGGATGTAGCTCAGAGATGACATGCCCCTGGGTTCAATCCTCCATACCCCAAACAGAACAAAACTAGAAATGTATTTTGCAGTTCTGGAGGCTGGACAACTCAGGGTGTCCTCTTGGATTAGGGGCCCACACTACTCTTCACTTCTTTTTAACTTAACTAACTGCACCTGCAATGTCCTTATTTACAGACAAGATCATATTCTTAGGCATTGAGAGTTAAAACTTCGACACTCTTTTTTTTTTTTTCTGGGACACAATTCAACCCATAAAACAGGGCCTATAATCTGATATGTCAATTTCCTTGTTTTAGTGCTGTGTTTAAATTTGTGTCTTTCTTAAGTGGAGTAGAAAGTGTTTAGAGACTTGCCAGTTGTTATATCAGGATATTATAAATAGTTCAACACTCTTAATTAATTTTTTTATGAACAGACAAATATTTATGTGAGTATGCAAAAATTTTACCATGTAGCTAAAAAATGGAGACATTGGTTTGTGAATAAATGAAATCTGTTAAACTCTGGCTTTAGTAATCTGACAATTCTTTTTTTTTTTTTTAATTAGAATATTGCTTGACTTTTTATTTATTTATTTATTTATTTATTTATTTATTTATTATTATTTTTTTTTAGCATGGAATTTTGTACATTTCTTGGGTACAACAGGGTTAATCACACATTTTTGTTGGGTACAAGCTAGTACAGGTAAAGACATCCATGCACATATTTCTCATTAACCCTTCCCCAATTCCCACCCACCCTCCCCCTATCTCCTGGTCAGATTAGTGATTGACTTAGATGTGATCTTGTAAGTACATCATGCTCATTAGGGTGTCCCCCCTCCTCCCATTACCTTCCATTAAGTCAAATTTTTTGTTCACCTGAGGATTCTCCTTCACCTGGAGTCCCTCTTATGTCCCATTTTCTCCCTAGCTTCCACATATTAGGGAGAGCATTTGATTTTTAACTTTTAGTGACTGA
>PVLC010015320.1:0-36479 GCA_004027655.1 Graphiurus murinus | reverse complement strand
ATTCTTCCAAAAACAGATCCAGAAATCAGGATTTGAGTGCAAGTATTCTAGAAGATCATTCTAGGAAACAGTAGCTGGGAACAATTTAGGCTCGACCGTACTGGGGACCTCCAGGAGGTTTTCTATTGCTTTGTAACAAACTGCCGCAAATTCAACAGCTCAAAATAATGCATACTTATTATCTTATGTTTCTATAGGTCATGAGTCTGAGCAAAGCTTACCTTACGTCCTCTGTTCAAGGTCTCAAAAGACTTCAAACCAGATATCAGCCAGAGAGCATGTCTTTCTGGAACTTGGGCTCCTCTAATCTGCTATAGTGGGTGGCAGAATTCCTTGGCTATAGGACTCAAGTCCTTGGTTCCTAAAGATGGCCTGCAGTTCCTTGTCACATGTGCCCCTCACAACACGGCTCATTTCTCCAAGGCCAGCAGGAGAATCTCTCATTCCAGTCTGCCAAGACATGTTTTATAAAACTCAGCCACAGAAGTGACTACCCCATCAGATTTGTCATATTTCTTTGGTGGAAGTAAGTCACAGGTTCTGCCTTCACCCAAGTGAAGTGAGTTACTCAAGGGTTTGACACAATGTAGGTTCCCTTAGAGGCAAAACACCCCTTAGAGTTCTGACACTTGCAGAGAGAGAAGGTACTATCTGCCTATGAATGACCAGCTGTTCTTGGTTGATGAATGTTCCTGGAGTCATTACCTCTCTAGTATTTCTGGCATGCTCCACATTGAGCAAACTGCATCCAGAGGAAGCCCTGAAGCAGTGAGTCCTGTGTGCATGCAGTCCAAAGCCCCGGCATGTTTGCTAGCTGCGAGGGCCAAAAGGAAATGGGCCAAGTACTAACAGCACCTGCTGCACTGATGTAAGAGTAAGCAGAAAGGGAGAGAAGCACAAAAAACAAACTCTAATATTTTAAGCACTTTTTAAAAAGATGCTAAGAATATTTAAATACAAATAAAAACAGTTGCAGCTGTGGGACATAGTACCTATAACAAATAGAAAAGTTCTATTATGTATACAGGTATCAGTTTAATTTTTTAAATCAAAGAGTGTTATAATGAAAATACCAATCAGAAATATTTCTAATATAGTCTCAGAAAATAGACCCCTACCCAGATTTTTAGCATAACCCATCCATCAGAGATGCTGATCAAAGATTCTGAAAAAAATGCCATGGAGTGCCACTGGAGAAAAAGTAGGAATCATCAAAGGCTTCATACTTCCCTGAGCCTTAAAGGAAAGAATAGAGGTTCAATTTTGTTTCCTCCCAGGACTCTCCCAAATACATTCTATGAAGCCAACATCACATTAATACCAAAGTCAAATAAAGACAGCTCAAGAAAAGAAAAGTACAGGCTTATATTGTTAATAAACTTAGACACAAAACTGCTAATCAAAATACTAGCAATATGCATTCAAAATCACATCAGGAAAATTATACACCACAATCAAGTTGGGTTCATACCAGGGATGCAAGGCTTATTTAACATATGAAAAACAATCCATGTAATTCACCACATAAACAGAACCAAGGACAAAAATCACATGATCACTCAATTGATGCTGAAAAAGCATTTGACAATTCCCAACACCCATTCGTGCTAAAAGCACTATAGAGAATCGGAATAGAAGGAACATACCTCAACATCATAAAAGAAATATACAATAGGTCCACAGCCAACATCATATTAAATGGGGAAAAACTGCAAGAGTTCTCACTAAAAACAGGAGCAAGACAGCAAGACAAAGGTGTCCATTATCACCACTTCTGTTCAATATAGTACTTGGGACTCTAGACAGAGCAATAAGGCAAGAGAAGGAAATCAAAGAAGTACAAATAGGAAAAGAACTAAAACTATCCTTATTTGCAAATGACATGATACTAAACTTAGAAGACCCAACAAACTCAACCAAAAGGCTTATAGAAATGATCAATAAATTCAACAAAGTATCTGGATACAAAATCAGTCTTAAAAAATTAGAAGCTTTCCTATATGCTAACCATAAATCCACTAAAAAAGAAATACAAAAAAGATTTTCACTCACAATATCACCTCAAAAAATAAAATGCCTAGGAATAAACCTAACCAAAGAGGAAAAAGATCTCTACAAGGAAAATTATAAAACATTGAAGAAAGAAATAGAAGACCTTAGAAGATGGGAAGATCTTCCAGGCAATTGGATAGGCAGAATAAATATCATCAAAATGGCCATTCTTCCAAAAGTGATCTACAGATACTCATTAAATTACCAAGGTCATTCCTTACAGACATAAAAAACCAGTCATTAGCCTGGCATGGTGGCGCATGCTTGTAATCCCAGCATTCGGAAGGCTGAGACCGGAGGTAGGGCTGGGGTGGGGGGGTAGCTTGGAGGTAGAACGCCCCTGAGTTCAATCCCCAGTACCGCAAAAAAAAAAAAAAAAACAGTCATTAAACTCATTTGGAACAACAAGAAGCCCAGAATATCCAAAGTAGTTCTCAGCAACAAGAACCACACAGCAGGCATCACAATACCTGACTTCAAACTATACTGCAAAGCCATAGTGATAAAAAAAAAAGCATGGTATTGGCACAAAACCAGACACACAGACCAGTAGAGAAGACTAGAAGACTCAGAAACAAATCCACACACTTATAGCCAAATGATTTTTTACAAATGGGCCAAAAACATACACTGGAAAAAAAGATAGCCTCTTCAACCAATGGTGTTGGCAAAACTGGTTATCCATATGCAGGAAAATGGAAATGAACCCCTTTTTTCTCACCCTGCACAAGAGTCAATTCAAGATGGATTAAAGACCTGGAAATCAGACCAGAGACCTTACAGCTACTTGAAGAGGGCATAGGCCCAACACTTCAACACACAGGCACAGGTAAAAACTTTCTCAACAAGACCCCAAAGGCAGATGAAGAAATTCAAAGGAAGATCAATATGTGGGATTGCATTAAACTGAAGAGCTTCTGTGCAGCAAAAGGAAAACTATCAAGAATCTCAACTGAGAGCCTACAAAATGGGAGAAAAATTTTCCCAACTACTCCTATGAGAGAGGACTAATATCCAGAATATACAGAGAACTCAAGAAACTCACTACTAAGAAAACAAATAACCCAATCAAAAAATGGGCAAATGAACTAAATAGACACTTCACAAAAGAAGAAATACAAATGGCCAATAAATGTATGAGGAAATGTTCAACATCATTAGCAACCAGAGAAATGCAAATCAAAACTACCCTGAGATTTCAACTAACCCCAATTGGAATGGCAATCATTAAAAACACAAACAACAACAAATGCTGGAGAGGGTGTGGAGAAGTGGGAACTCTAATACATTGTTGGTGAGATTGCAGATTAGTGCAACCACTTTGGAAAACAGTATGGAGGATCCTCAGACGAATGGGAATGAACCTACCATATGATCCAGCAATACCACTTCTGGGCATCTACCCAAAAGAATGGAAACCAAACTATCAGACCAATGCAAGTGTATCTATGTTTATAGCTGCACAACTCACAATTGCCAAACCATGGAACCGCCAAAATATCCATCAAAAGATGAATGAATTACAAAACTATGGATTGTGTACACAATGGAATTTTACTCAGCCATAAAGAAAAACAAAATCATGTCATTTGCAGAAAAAATGGAGAGACCTGGAAAACATTATGTTAAGTGAGACTAGTCAGTCACAAAAAGTAAAAAATTGGATGCTCTTCCTAATTTGCGGAACCTAGGGAGAAAGCAGGTCATGGAAGAAACTCTAGATGAAAAAGGAATGCCTTAGATGAGCAAAGAAGGTGACCTAACTGAAGGTTTTGGGGGGATGGGAACACCCTAATGCCCATGACATACATTCACAAACATGTCAAAGTCAATCACTAAACTGAACATGAGAAGGGGGTAGGGGGAATGGAATGGGTGGGAATTTGAGAAGGGTTAACTGAGACCTGTGTGCACGTATGCCTCTACTAGCTTGTACCTCACAAAGATATATGACTACAATTTACCAATAAAATAAAAATAAATAATTTTTAAAAATTTGTTTCTTCCATCTCTCGATCTGCCACATAACCCAAGTTATACTGTTGTTCCTTGTGTTTCTCTTTTACCTGGATATTAATTTGGTACCCCAAAAAAGTGATAAACACTATCCAGTGACCTTTGGAACTGAATCCTCTAATAGCCATACCTCACTACATACCTCCCTGGGATTTCTAACAATAAAAGCATTTGTGGCCAAGGCTGTAGTTAGCACCACGTCCCCATCACCCTCTCTTGCTGTACGTTAATGGAAGTGGGTATGCTATAAGAGTTCATGTAATGAATAAAGATGTATAAGTTCATGTCTTGGCTTGCTTATAAACTGTGTGATCTTAAGCAAGTCCCTTAACTGCTTTGTCAAATCATTTTTCAACAGAAAATAAAGAGATTGAACAAGATGACCCCTTAGTTCTTTTCTAATACTAAATGTCCCGCACTCTGTGAAAGCATTTGCAATGTCTTCCTTGAACCACACTAATAGAGACCTCTGTGGCCAAGTAAGTGTTCTACATCTATGCTGTCCAATATGCTAACCACCAGCCATCTGTGGCTATTAGGTAGTTGGAATAGAGCTAATGTAACTGAGAAATGTAATATTTATTTTACTAAAATAACCAAACGTGGCTAGTGGCTTCTTTACTATACAGCATAAGTCTAGAGACATTAACCAAATGAGTAGAGAAAATAATTACTTCCTAACTAATGTACAATCAAACAGTTATATCATTTTGTTATTCACAGTCATTCCAAGAATTAAATTGAAATATATGTAGAGAATTTCCTTAGTAAGCACAAAATAAATGTTGGCTTTTCTATTAATACCCTTATTTTATGTAATCAGTTGTTAAATTTTAATTACTGACTAGCTTATTTTTGTTTTGACAAGATAAACAATAGATTTATAAAACTCTAAGCAATCATCTGCTTTGGTTCAATATTTATCTTAATTGGAAAAGTAAAAATGGGGCTTGGGAGCTTTAAAGAGATAGTTAAGCAGTTCTTGAAAATGTAACATGTACAGTAATGCACAAAATTTCAAAATTTAATTTTCTCCCCTTTTATTGAAGAGCTTCCATTCATGATACCATTCTTTTTTCTTTTTTGTTTCAGCTCCATTTCCTCTAAGCCCTTAAAGGGTCTCAACCTCCTTTTCTGTGGCTGAGCAGTTTTACAACCATTGAAAATAGCTCATTTTACCTCTTGTTAGGTGCCCTTCCGAGCAAGATAAGATGGCTAATTACATATGCCATTAACCAAATGCAATTCCAACTAATTTACGAAAAGTATTATACAGCAGCAATTTTTAGAGAACAAAGTTGTATGAAATGCAAGGTCATACTTCAGAAGTTTGTCCCCAGAAACAAAGAATTCTAAACATTTACTGTTTTGCTGTGGATTCTGCTAAAATTCTGTGCCTTTTAAGTATTATGCCAAAACTATGGGAGCTTCATCATTTATCCAAAATTCACTGAGTGCCTACTATATCTAAGCAGTTGTTTTAGGCATCACAAAAGGAACAAACAAATGTGACTGAGTAATGGTCCCTGACTCTCAATACGCTTGCATTCTCTCTTCTGTTTATGGTGCTTTGGTGGTTCTCATTGTGCCTAGGACAGTACCTTCAGCAGAGCTATAGTCCATCATGTTCTAGCCCCAATTTTCCTACACAGCCTGATCTCTCAGTTGTCACCCTATGTGTCCTGTGTGTCATCCCCATGACAATACACTGTGCTCTCATTTATCAGTGCACCCCTGCAGTACATGGAAACTTCCCCTCAATTGTTCAACCCTCCTTAACCCTCAAGCTCATTTAACCCTCAACCTCAACCACATGCACATGCACACAGCATTCATTCACCTCTCACTTTTAAATCTTAACATGATTTCTTCTGAAAATTGCCTGAATATTCTCTTGTTTTCTTTTTTGGTAACACTTTGGCTTGAGGGAAACAATATGGTAATGGCTAGGATGGATGTCATATATAATGTCTTTACCCTGAATCATAAGCTCCTTGAAGACAATGACCAAGACTTCTTACCTATATAACCACTGGTCCAAAACAAAGTAAGTTTCCAAAGTGCATTGAAGGAATAAAATTTTTAAAAGACAAAAATATACATTTAACTAGATTTCATAACTAGATTTCAAGGTTAAGTATCACAGGATACATTCAGATTTTCAAATAAGTTGTCATGAAAACTTAAGGAATATTTCATATAATGAGATCTAATAGGAAAGTTTCAGCATTTTTGGTTGAGGTGATAACCAAACCAGCCCCTGAAATGCTAGGTAGAAATGAGAATGAAATCATATTACATTGGCAGATGTGGTATGTAACCAATAGCTCTTTGTATTTATCATCCTATGACCATCAAGTTGCTGGCTTCTTTGAGAAATCCAGAAAGAATGATTCATGTTTCCTTCCCTTGGGACCTTAGGATTTATCAGAACAGATAAAAATTCTCATGTATTCTTATATTAAAGGATACACTTGAATTCAGAGGAGATTATAACCCTGACCTTTATTAAAATAATTCAGTTTCTTCCTTTGGTGAGTTCAACAAATCCAAAAGAAGATAGGATTAGGAGAGGGGAAAGTGGAGACAGTGTCAGTTCAGCAGATAGCTTCATGACATCGAGTTGTTTGTGTTTTTTTAAACCAAAGTGATATACAATATGCATACAAATCCATCCAGAAGAGATCAAGGGAAGAATACCAAATTTGAGGCTCTTCTATTCAACCTGTGTATATAGAACTATGGCATGGTGTAGATTCCCTCAACTGCTTCCTTCTTTCTCTCTCAAGCATTGTAATTTCTTCAATAATAGTTTACTTGAGTTATATTTTAGAAATAATGTATAGTAGTGTATATTTTAGAAATAAAAGTTACATTTTAGAAACAGTGTATAATCCAGAGGTAGCTAGTTATAATTTATCAGTTTATCAGAACTATATCATGTAGTCCTATTGTAAAAACCCACTCTGTCAAATAATAATAGCTAAGAGCTAATGCTTAAACAGTTCTTACTATTATGGTATTCTAAGAATCTTACATAGATTAATAAACTTAATCCTCACAACCCATGAGGTAGTTTGGACATATTTTGAACTTAACTTTTGAAATTCATTCTGATCTCCATCTATCTTGTTTAAAACCAGTTCCCCATAATTGTTTTTGGAAATATTTAGAACCTAACTTTTGAAATCCATCTTGACCTCCATCCATCCTACTTAAAACCAGTTTGTCATAATTATTGGATGACAGTACCATTATCTTAATAACCTAGTTTCAGTATCTTGGCATTTTCTGTGTACTTCCCATATACACCTACCAAATCCTGCAGCTTTTACTTGCAGCTCTTTCTAAGATTCTTACTGGGGCTTTAGTACTATTTACCCAGATATCCTTATATTTGTCCTTCTAATTGATCTCTTTATCTCAACTCCATTCTTATTAGTAGCAGTGAGCAGACCAGATTAATTTTCCCAGAACAACCAGACATGGTGGTACATCCTTATAATTCCAGTACTTGGGAGGCTGAGATAGGAAGATCACAGTTTCATGGTCAGCCTCAGCTACTTAGTGAGGCACTCTGCAACTTAGTAAGACCTTGTTTCAAAATAAAGAATAAAAATAGGGCTGGGGGTATAGTTCGGAGGTAGAATTCCCCTGAGTGCAATCCCCAGTAGTGAAAAAAAAAATTCCAGAACATGAAAATCATCAATCCTGAATATAAAAGCAAATACCACAAATGACACACAGTACAGATATAACATAGCTTACTTACATATGACTACAGACAGAGAATTAGGAAAAGAATGCATTTAATCCCAATTTCTTACCACCCCACAAAAAGGAGTATTTGGACTAGTACAGCCAAACATACTCCAGAGGTAGGTTCTGGAAGAGAGGCACTGCCCTCCCTAGCTATGTTTATTTATAAAGAAGTGAGGGGAGAGGAAAGCATAAACATACAAATAATCATTTAATAAAAGGAATCACAAGACTCAAGCTCACTTAGGAGGAAATAGCTTTGCTGGTAAAAGAAACATTCAGGTCCAGGTATTAGTCACCTAGGAGACTGTGTACCATCTCCAGTAATAGCTAAAGACCTTGTCACTTCCTGCTGAGATATTTATTCCTAGACTTCCTGAGAGGAGCTACTTGGACCATCCAGCAAAATAGTCTTGTTTTAAGTCAAACTCATTTTCACAGATCTATTCAAAATTCTTTACTAATTCCCCATTGCCTGGCAAGGGAAATATATTTTCTCTAGCCTGGAAACAAATGTATTTCCAGAAGGTTATTTTCTCACCTATTATTATGATTCCAGTATTATTTCACCTAATGTTTTTTATTCTTACCAAATTGACTAGTCTTGATTCCTTAGCACACAGGGTATCATCTTGGTTGTGTGCATTTGCATGCAACCTTTTCCTCCTGCTGAAAAACTTCATCTGCTTATTATCCATAACTTACAAATCTGCCCTACATACAAGGCCTAGCTCAAATAACACTGCCTCTGTGAAGATGCACCACCTTTCCTCCATATCACCCCAGTTCCAATGAGGTACCTTGCTCCTTTGAGCCTCCACTGTGTTTGCTTTTCCTCTTTAGTTCTCTTCATACTGTCCCTTGTATTGTAGTCTTCTCCTTTGCAACCTTTTCTGTACCTCCACATTACTTCTGAGGAAAAGGCATGGCTAATTTAAATGACCAATCAATGGCATTACATATCAAAGTACCTTGTACCCAGTAAGAATGCATTTGATTTATTGATGAAACTTCTTGTCCTATTTTGAAATGTTATTCAGGCCTATATGTGTGCTATATTAGTACATGTAATTCAGAAAATCATCATTAATTAGGGCTATTGGGTTTTAGGACATGTTGAACTAAAGAAACAGAAATTTATTATAAGGTCATAGGTTTGTTCCACAGTGAAGAACCAAAAAGAAATTAAGACTTCAAGAGTGTAGTCATCTATTGATCTGTCATTATCCCAGTAGAAAACAGATGTTGCTCTCAAAAGGCCTGATCGGAGTATTTACAAAGGCTTAAGGGCCGAGGTAAAGGAAATCAACTAAGCAAAGTGAGGTTCTCTCCTCTGTTCCTTTAGGCCTATGGGTGGTAACAGAGTCTGTCTGGTGCTAGGTCACGGTGCATTTATTGAGATATAGTGAAATCTCTAGCTATAGCCAAAGGAGAAAACCACCATTCAGAACTTGTGATCTTAATATAGAAACGCAGCTATTGCCAATCTGCAGTATGAGAGGGAGAAAGCCAAGAAATAAATACTCCAGCCTCTCTTCCTGCCTTTTCATCTCCAAATGATCCTTCCTATTGGCCAAACCCACTGGAAGCCAGAGGGCATTCGAGTCTGTTGAATCAGATTATGGAGACCAGCCTCCTTGGAAACCGGGTAGGGAGGATGAAAGTGAAGAGTAGAGTGAGAAGGGAAAATGAAAATCATCCTTGTTAGTATTCTCACTTCATAATATATTTCTAGCAAATCAAGAAGAATGGAAAATACACACACACACACACACACACACACACACACACACACACACACACCACACAAATCGGCTGGATTTTTTAGCTTCTCATTTCACATAGCAAGGGGAAGACAACCACCCTATGCTCTCAAATGGACATATTTTTTACTCAAGAGATCAGACCCATATAATTTACGATCTCCATTTTCACACCAAATTCCTGAGTGTGTTTGTCCAAGCTTCTGCCAGGAATTTACTTGTGAGTCATCTGTGACTGAGAGACCAACAGAGGTATGAATGCAATTTCCAAAAGACTCAACTCAGGTTGTCAGGAAAAAGTTGAGAAAACTGGGCAGCATAGACATTCCAAAGGAATCTGCAATAGATCCCTAAGGACAAATATCTCTAAGCAATATTCTTAATCACATAGTCATGATCATGATAGTTTCTTACCCACAAGCTCATAATTAGAGAAATAAATTGGAAATAAGGGTTTACCTATTCTCTGGGCTCTATTCTTAATGCAGCAAAGTGTGACACCCACCCTATTAGGCCTTAATGCACTAAACATATTAACCAATCTGAAAGGAATATTTTCATTTACCAGCAGAACTCAGAGTTAAAAATGCACTTGGGTATTGTTTCTGTTTATTTGCCTCAAACTCTGCCTCAGGCTCATTGAACATAGCTCAACAAAAAGCATCTCAGAAATAGTTCAAGGCAAAATTCCAAGTTTAGGAAATGTATTGACACTCTAAAAAAAAAAATGAGAAGAAAGAATATGACTGAAGTTCTGTCCCCGCTGTGGAAGGAGCAAGTGACTTTTATAATCGTATTGCCCCAAGATGTACATAGCAATGAATATTTTATAGGACTTGAAAACCACTTATGCTCTAGAGTCCTTCATTCCCGAATGTATGTGTGGTTGATTGAACGTACTGAAAGAGCAAGAAAATATTCCTTCTAACACTTAGGTAAGCTCTATTCTGAATAGCAAGATAATCAGAAACCCTACTCCATGTCCTCCTAATAGTCTTGGAGTAGAAATTGTGTGCAGTCTCTATTATGTAAATATTTTTCATGTTTTAAATTTAATTGCCTTAAAGCATACTGAAATCAACTTATGATTTGGAGTGAGACTTAGATGCAAATTCTAGATCTGCCACCTAGTTTTTATGTAATTGATCCCAGATACCTCAGAAAGAAGAATCTGAAAGAAGGATTAAAGTGAAGTGCTAGTGCCATATTCGGGAGATGCAAGATCACACTAGCTGTTGGCAAAGGACCACTTCAGTTCTTAGAGGCTTCTCTTAGGTTCCGGTCATGTTTCCCTTCTCACAGTACGGCAGTTTGCCTCTTGAAGGCTAACTTACGAAGCAGCTCTCTGATGTCTCTCCTTCACTTAAAGGACTCCCTTACTGTGGACTGAATGTTTATGTCCCCCTAAGACTGTTATGTTGAGGATGGCACCATCTTGGCCAGACAGCACTGGGACTGCTGATGCAGCTCATTGGAATTGTAAGCAGTTGGCACCTGGCTCCATGCTCCACAGAGATCTGACTGCCCAGACACCAGGCCAGAACCTGGGCAGCAGTGACTGAGCCCTCTACAGATCCAAAGTGGTGTCCAACAACACCAGAGAAACGATGGCGATTTAGAGAGAAACAACAGGATTCCAGCATGCCGAGAATCAGAATTCAATCACTGGGAAGTCTACTTCTCCATGAGGGAAGAAAAGCAGCAAACCCTCAACAACAACAACCAAAAAAAAAAAAAAAAGGAGTTGAAAAGTGGCAGAACCAGAAAGAGCAGAGAACTGTAAAAGCTCTCCACACATCCCATCTGGGGAATGGAGACCAGTGGCAGCAATGCCATCTTAGCCAGACAGCACCAGAGCCAGTGGCTGCGAGCACCACGGCTTCCAGAGACCTTCAGGAAGAAACTGTGAATTATTGTGAGACTATCCTTTACAGACTATCAGTAAAAGTGGTTGACATTTTGCTCCATGCATGACAGGAACCCAGTTGGATCCAAACCCTGTGGCTGTGGCTTTACCCATCTCTTCTGGCAGCAATCCAGAGCAGTGAACAGCATCCATCAAGACCATAAGTTAACAAGCCATTCCAGGGGAAGATGGTCATGGCCAGCCACAGGGACTTGCAGAAAGATGAATTAGTAGATAACCCCTAGAGGCCAGCAGGAGGGAACTGCAATCAGCAATTCTTGGAGCCCTTGTAGGGTCCCTAGGGTTCACTGTGAGACATTGTTCCCTGGTGTCTGGGGGAAATAGCTCAGCCTACTGAGTTTCAGGCTCCGAAAGCAGTGAACTTGTGCCTGACTGTGTTTGGGTGATACAAGCATCACCACAAGCACTAGAGAGCAGCAAGGACCCCTGGGAGTGTGGCCACAGAGGACAGGGGTGGTATCCCTTGAACTAAGGAACAGAGCCACCCAAGTCCCCAGCCTGGAACTGTGGAATCCCTCTCTGCCAGACCTTGAGCCTAGCAAAGAGAGTGGCAGCAGCACCATCTGTACCAAACCAGGCCAAGAAGTCAGGGGCCCGACAGATTATCACTTCATCCCAGGTACAGGCTGGAAATTCAATACTCTCTCCGCCAGCAGAGTTTGTACCTGGCATGCATGTATACTAGTGACTGAAAGTACCTCACGTGAGCGTAACAAGCAGATCTGGAGTGGTGTCCCAGGGGCCATCAAAGCTCAGCGAGCTGGGCCATGAATTTGGAACACAGTAATTGCCAGCTTTGCTGAGCCTAAGCCCACAGGTCACAGAGAGTGGCACCAAGTGCTGTGTGCATTTATGGCATTGTCAACTTGATTTACATTATGATGTGAGACTATAGTACACCAATAAAAGCACATTAAAAAATTCATATGTTGAAACCTAATCCCCAGTACAATGGTATTAGGACATGTAGCCTTTGGTAAGTGATTAGGTTATAAGAGATCACCCTATAAATGGGATTCATACTCCCATAAAAGGGGCACCAGGGAGCTGCTTTGCCCCTCTGTCATGTGAAGACATAGGGAGAAGTTGGCTGTCTATGCAGAACCTCACCAGACACAGATTCTGCTCACAGTGACGTTGGGCTTCTGAGTTGCCAGAATTGTAACAAATAAATTTCTGTTGTTTATAAGCTACCCAGCCTATGGTATTCTAACAGCCAAAATAGACTAAGACACCCCTGAATATGTCAGGTCCACATGAAATAATTTCCCTTTTGATCAACTCATTTTCAATAGGTTAGTGACCTAATCATGGAAATAATCTCCATTATACCATCACCATCATATTTGCAGCTCTGACCACACTCAAGAGGAGGCTATTATACAGTGTGTGTATGTCAGGGGCAGAATCAGAAGGTCAGTTTAGAATTTTGCAGCCACTATTCACTTCCATAAAAGGAATGGTGGCCAGGTGGTGCTGAAGCATCAGACAAAAGAGAAAAAAGAGAGGACATCAGGCAACAATGAGAATACATGGAAAGTTTGTGTTTCAATACATCAACCCTGGTCACTTTTCTTTAGTATTTCTTCATACTGAAGATGGGAAAACTGAAGCTAAAAACCTGCATCGTTTGGAGTTAAGAAGTGTTCTATTAAGATACAGATTATATGTCATTTATTTCCATTTCTTCTGTGCTATATATTTCCATTTCTTCTGTGCTATACATTAAGCTCTGTCCTCCACATACATTCTCATTTACCACTTTCTATCTCAACAAATCAGTTAGTTTAGTCTTCAAAACTTTATTGTACAAATGAGGCTATCCATCTTATTACTGCTTATGTATCCTGTAACATACTTAGCACAGTGTCACGTGTAAAATATTGGTTTTAGATGGTGGTTATTATTTTAAGAATTGTATGAAAAACTTTAGTAGGTCACACCTTCCTATTTGTATGAAATTTAATCAACATAGGCCAACAAGAATCTAGCCCCTGAAAAAAATAAGAGAAATAAATTAAATGTACATAAAAATTTCTTGAAAATATTGAAAACTTTTTTGCATTACTATTTTAATATTAATTTGAAGTTAAATAATGAAAATAGGAGTTGAATTTCACTAAGTGTGTGTGTGTGTGTGTATGTGTGTGTGTGTGTGTGTGTACACACATGCACATTTGGATCCAGTAAGTGTAGATTCCAATCCAAGAAAGTTTTATTTTTTCCCCTTAATCCTACTCAAACTATAGAATAGCACTTATTGCACTACTTTCAAAACAATCAACAACATAAGTCTTCCAAAAATATGAATTCAAAAGAAAACTTTTTTATTCCTTTGAATGATAGAGCTACTGCTATCCCCACCCACTCTCACCACTTGGAATCAAGGATTGTTTACCTGCTTATCTTCCCTGTGTCCTTCTCTGTCATCCTTTCTTCTACTTGCCTTTGCTGTTGTCATGAAAATGTCAGCAAAATGAAACACTAAAATGAACAGATTACAGGAATGAGATCAAAAAGCAAATTATACATTAGCAATATTCCTATCCAGAGAGAATCACTACAATCTGGTGCCCCTCTGTCATTTTTAAGTAAATATATCAAGTCTGAAGATTCCAAGTAGAACATATAAAAAAACTAAATCTATTAAATTTGACTATATTAGTCAGTCTGGGTTGAATTATGTTGTGATAACAAACAATCCCTCAAAAATTTCAGTGTCCTACAACGGTGGAATTTCTCACTCTTTTATCCTCATCACAGGCCAGCTGTCGCTCTACTCCACGACTCTTCATGTCGAGGTCTATACTGAGAGAGAAGCCCTTAACTAGAATATTTCTTATCGTAGAAGACCATGCAATGGTTCTTAAAGCCTCTATAAAAGTGACACACATCATTTTCCCTCAGTGGCCATGTGACTTCATTTCAATTCACATAACCAAGTCAGACATTAAATCCTTTCTTAGGAGAAAGTATAAAATATTTTGAACATAGAAGATAGTATAATACATATTAGTGCTAGGATGGTAAATTATTCCACCACACTCGAAGTAGAAGTATTAAAACCTTGCTTTATATGTCACCAAATGAGTGATTTTTTACTTCTTGCCAACATTGATACATGGGACTCTTGAGTTAGGTGCATTTTATTTGCATAAAACCCTGAGCGAGGATATAAGACCACAGCCCAAAACCACGAGATGTGACTTCCAGGAACAGCAACAGTTGTCTGACAATGGTGGAGTGAATCCTCACTGTCTAGCACTACTAATCCGTCAAGAGTCTTGCATATTCAGCTGGCCATTCTACATTCAGTGTGGTCCGTTTGAAGTCTAATAATTCTGCTGCCAGCCTCACTCTTTGTATAACAAGCTTATACATGGGGATATTAAGACTCTTAAGACTCGTGAGATACTTAATACCATGTTTACAGAGACATAGGTGGCCCAAGACTTGTGATCCAGCCACCTCTCAGGCTCAAGTCTACTAGTTCACCTATAGAACTTAACAGTGTGATCCTCTTTCAGGTCTAAGGAATCCTATATCACAAAAAGGTTAGAGATGCTCATCAATCCTTATGGTACGGTTCCTTTCTACCTCTGGAATAACGCTGCTTAATTTTCAGTGAGCCTTGTAGTGGTTGCCAAATCTCCCTTCAGGACTAAGACACTCACTCCTCCAGCCACAGGGGGTGTTGGCTACTAATGTTAGTATCTCTACCCCTATCCAGGCATTGTTCTTGACTAAAGAAAATCCACAAATGTCACTTTTCCTCCTCAGAACAACTTCCTTTCAGTAATTGGCTCATATGCTGCTATAAACACCTGACCTCTTACCTAAATTGGTAAACCTTTGAAGGCCATTCTTAGTTTTAGAATCCCCCAGATTGTCAGAAAGCTACTATTGCTACCGTATTGCTCTCACATTCTCTCTGGGCCCATTCTGCATTGATTTTTCTTTCCCTCAAAGGTGTGGACCTATAAAGCACTCCCAAATAAACATACTTCATGAGAATTTCAATGGCTATTTTTGAGGGAACCTGACCTACAACAGTAGATATGGGAAGCAACCCTGAAAAGCAAACTTAAAACGGATTTTAAAGCTGGATCACTTGCTGACCAGCTGGCAAAGAGGACCCCATGGAAGAAGGAGAAATCCCTGGATTGCCATAGTGGTGCAATGGTTAAAACTTTTATGAATGATGATCTGGAAAGAGAATGGAATGGAATGTTAAGTGCCACATGCAAGACATCTTAGAGAGATATGGGAAATAGTTATTGTAAAGATTATGGAACTGGTTGTTTGATGCATTGAAGAAAGCAATGAAAAGCTGAGGATAATTAAGCACCCACTTAAGGCAAAATATGAAAGCCAGAGGGCCTCTATTACAATATATAGACTCTTATTTCCTTCAGACAGTGAACAGGGAAAAAACCCTGAGGATCAGGGCCAATTCTTTCTCTTTTTTGTGGTACTGGGAATTGAACTCAGGGGCATTCTACCTCCAAACTACACCCCCAGCCCTATTTTTTTATTCTTTATTTTGAAACAGGGTCTCACTAAGTTGTGGAGGGTCCCACTAAGTAGCTGGGGCTGGCCATAAACTCGGGTCCTCCCTTCTCAGCCTCCCAAGTACTGGGATTACAAGCATGCACCACCATGCCTGGCTCCTAGGCATGCCTGGCTCCTGTATTGCTCTCACATTCTCTCTGGGCCCATTCTGCATTGATTTTTCTTTCCCTCAAAGGTGTGGACCTATAAAGCACTCCCAAATAAACATACTTCATGAGAATTTCAATGGCTATTTTTGAGGGAACCTGACCTACAACAGTAGATATGGGAAGCAACCCTGAAAAGCAAACTTAAAACGGATTTTAAAGCTGGATCTCTTGCTGACCAGCTGGCAAAGAGGACCCCATCACTGGAAGAAGGAGAAATCCCTGGATTGCCATAGTGGTGCAATTGTTAAAACTTTTATGGATGATGATCTGGAATGAGAATGGAATGGAATGTTAATAAAATACCCCTGCCAAGATGGTAATTCCTTTCCTTGCCTACTCTGCTCTTGGTGTGAACCTTAAGTATCTGGTAGAAGCCATAGCTTAAAGTTATTAGGAATTTTGGTGCAACCCCTAAAAAACATTGCTTCTCTTCTAGGAACCAGGACCTCTAAACCTGAAGAACCTAGAGTTGTGGAATAAGAACAAATTCCCTAAGAAGATATAGCTCAGTGGTAAAGAGCTTGCCTAACATGAATGAGGCCCTGGGTTCAATCTGCCAGCACTGCTAAAACAAGCAAACTAATTAATTAATTTAATTAATAAAGTGATAGTAATTAGGGCCACCCATACCTCCAAACATCAGTGATTAGATACACGGATTCTACCTCTTGGCCCATTACCTTATACCATGCCAAGTAACGATGATCAATTTAGGGCACCCCATCCTTACAACGCATCATCTCCATGCTGGCTCCTGAGATGTATCATAAAAAGCTGTTTCATCTATTAGTCAGACCAGCAGCTTCTGAGTGTGTGGTATATAATACAAACCATGGATCTCACAGTCATATGCCCACAAAAATATCTCCCACATTATCTGAAGAAATGTTATCATCAAATAGTCTTCTCTTTCTCAGATCCTGTTACTGGCTGAGGCCATGAAGAGAGGAAAAGAAAGCCTGTACCTGGAATATGTGTCAATTCTAGTCTCAATTAATCACTGTTTTTTTCCCATGAAATAAGAGGTCCAAATGTTCTTATCACTATCAAGTACAAGTTATAACTAGCTACTGAGTACCTGATTGATCTCCTCAAGGAATGACACCTTATTAGGTGCTTACCACTGGTATTTGTTGCTGGAGTTTGGGCATTTAGCAGCAATAGGAGTTTGGTGAGCAGAAATCTATGCTGTTGGAAGCATGCATATTCTCCATTCCTGCCACCATGCCTATACCTTCAAGTGCCCATGCTCATGGGTGGCCACTAACAACTGGTTGTCGTTCTGTCCCCTTGGTAACTGTTTTTTCAGTGGTTGGTATATTCTACTGGATGCTAGTGGATGATAACAAATACCCTCAAGCTTCATGCTAACTCCATTAGGTCCCCCTGCATGCCTCATCCCCAGATTGCTTTTTTAATTATCTTTCTATCTCTCTCTTTCCAGGCCCATGAGTAACCAACCAAGCTATCTTCTATTATCCATGAATTGGGCCCTACGTTACCCTTTAGTTAAACCACATAGATCAGCAAAGTGCCAACCAAGGGTGAGGGTTTTTTTTTTTTAAATAGGTATTTGAAGAGGGAGATGATGAATGTCAGTTGTATCATCAAGACCATCTGCAGCAGCAAGGGCTATAGTTTACTCCACCAATTTTCCTTTTATAATTTCCCACAAGTAAAAAAAATGAACCAGAATCCTAAAGGAGTTCTTTTCAGATGGTGCCCATTACTCTATGAAGCAAGTGGATCCAAGTGGCACAAAGGAATGGACCCTAGTGGGTCAAGACCAAGACACACATTTCCCCAGCCACTGGAAATGCATTTCTACTACAGGCTCACAATTGTGTTTAGCTTGAAGAATTTCCCTCAGCTGAAGGAACCTGCTTTGACCAAGGTTATCTTCCCTCCCAGTTGATCCAGACAGTACTATGACCTTGTCACTTTCCCATAGTTTGAAATTTCTCTGAAAGGCTATCCCTGCTGCAGAACTCCTCCTGTTATCAATTGAGGCTGGTGTTGCAACTGTATCACTGTTCAAATTGTCCTCTCCCAATCCTTATTTCCTTATTTCTTTACAGGTGTTGTTCTCAAAAATATCCCCAAATAAAACTTTGACATACAGATTTTAGAGTCTTGGAGTTCATTTCTCAAGAATGATCTCTTTTGAGATTGTCCACTTCTTGTCTGTTACATCTTCTTTCTAAACTTAACATATGAAATGGCAGATTTCTAAAAGCCAAAGTCACTCAGCCCAGGTAAGTTTTTAGTAAATTCTACCTGTACCCACTCCTTCTGGGGCTAAGAAATTGGAATCCAGCTGATAGTGTTGTTCAAAGGGTTGCAATGTGGCTCAGATTGATTCAAAGTAAGACAGCTTACTAACTCAAAAACAAAAACCCTCAAAGATGCCTAAGAAATTGGCCACTGGCCAGGAAAATTAGATCTCACACATTAAGAGCATAACCAAGCTGGGCCAGGTATTGAAGAACTTCATAATTACAGGGCTTTAGACGTCAGCAAGGTAGTTCAATGCAACCATTAAAGATAGGGCTGATCAGAAGGAACTGGACATGGTATCAGTAAAAAGCCAAAATCATTAGTGAATATAAATGTGGAAAGACTGGTATAAATGGCCTCAAGATACAGAAGAGAAAAATTAGAAATCTCCTTGGAACAAGTTCAAAGACAAAAATGAGCACAGAGTTGCAATCTGTTTGCTGGACTGATTTCTGACCTGTCTTTCTTAACCACTAAAAACAACATATATCCCTTCACACTGCCAAGCTAATGATGGAAAAATCAGACTGTTGGAAGTAAACCCAGAAGAAAGGAAGAAAATAAACTTTACTCAATTTTCTTTCTTTATTTCTTTTTTTCCATATACTGAGGAATTGACAGCAATATTCCTTTAACTTTGCTACTAAACAGATAAATATTTTCTGATTATTATAACTTCTAAGACATGTCGTCTGACATTCTTTCATAGGATATATAGAATATATAGTTCAGTGACATTTTACATCTAAATACTGTCATGTAGCTATCACTCAGATCAAAATATACAGCATTTCCATTAGCCCAGAAAGTTCTCTCCTTCCTCTTTCCAGTCAATAGCGCAACCTTCCCATCCTCTGAAGGTAACAACTTTCTGACTTTTCTACCCACAGTCTAAATATCAATGTATCTTTTAAAAAGAAAAAAAACTGAGAGAGAACATTAAAGAGAGCAAACATTAATGAGAATGAAAACATTGCAACTAAAATGTGTTTGACTTACCATGATTGAGGGGAGGGTGAGAGAAAGGGGCTGAAGATTAAAGACTCTGATACCTTCCTACAAAAGGGAAACTAGGGAAAGCTTCCATTCCTTCTTGGTGGGTCTATAGCAGCAAGAAACACAACTCAAGTTCAATTATCAAAGAGCTATCCTAATTCATTAAGTTTTCACAAAACTAGCTATATTTTATTTCACTTCTGCATGATGTAGACAAATATATCCACATAGATAAATAATTGATAAAGAAACCCCAAAAAAGAAATTTCAGCTTTGTAAAATTAATAAATATGTTAACAGTAGCAAAAGTCTGTGGACTAGTTAGGTATCCCACCATCACCATCTAAGATAAATGAAGTTGCTTAACTTTAAGCTTATTTTTCTGAGTAACTGAATAGAGTTAGCGGTATAATCACAGCATAACATGCTTAACCTTAACAAGCACAGGCTATAGGTTATAAAAGATAAGGGATTAGAGTGGGAACAGATAAGTTGAATCAGTTTCCAGTGTGTTGGGGAAGGAAAGAAAGAAACAAAAGAATGTATGGGATGGTAAGGATTTCAAAAACATCCTTCTAAGAAAGTTTGTGCCAGCTTGATACTAGAAGGAAAAACAATTGTATTTAATATTTATCATTTTATTCTCAAAGATATGACACTTACCCTCCATCTTCTAATGAAGACATGCCCTGATATCTCACTGGGACAGTCCAATGCTTCTCTGTCTTTTTCAGTCTCTGTGACTCTCTGTCCAAACCAGTCCCTTTCCTCAAAATTCAGAGTAGCTGGTTAGAGAGAATATAGTCTTCTATCCTAAAGGAAATGACTGGCCCCTGAATAATAAGTTTTCCAGCCCCTTTCTTCTTTACTTCCAAACCAGAGAACACTTTCCAGAGTAACCCTGTTTTTTACCTCAACCTCAATTATTTTTTATACCTTCTTTCTAAAATTGGAATACTTTCTAGTTTTTGAGTTGTGAGTGGAAATATTTTCTGGATTTCTTTTTCAATGGATTTATAGTTGGCATACAGAAAAGCTTCTGATTTGTTTTAAGATTGATTTTGTATCCAGACACTTTGCTGAATTTGTTAATCAGTTCTAAAAGTCTTTTGGTTGAATTTATTGGGTCTTCTAAGTATAAGATCATGTCATATGCAAATAGAGATAGTTTCAGTTCTTCTTTTCTTATTTGTATTCCTTTAACTCCCATCTTCACCTTATTGCTCTGGCTAGAGTCTCAAGTACTATATTGAAAAGGAGTGATGATAGTGGACATCCTTGTCTTTTTCCTGATTTTAAAGAGAATTTTAAAATTTTAAAATTCATAGTTTTTCCCCATTCAATATGTTGGCTGTGGGTTTATTGTATATTGTCTTTAAGATGTTGAGGTAGGTTCCTGTAATACTGTCTTTCACAGATAATAGGAAAGTCCTCATAATATTATATTTTCCTCACATATTCCATTTCTCTTTTGTTGTAAATTTGGTTCTCCAAGAAGCTAACTATGATTTGGAGTTTAACTTCCAACAAGTTTCTAGGCAGAGACTTTGGGATCAACACAGGTAGAAGGAAGGGGAAGGAAGCTGGTGTGGGTAGAGAGAGAAGGTGAACCACAAGCCATGCCCAATACCTCAGCCAACTAGAGTTCTGGAGGGAGCTCAGCAGCCAGAGAAACCTGTCAGTTGTCCTACAATGGGCTAAAATAGGTGGGCCCTTATGCTCTCATCTTGATTAGTCATTGGATATAGGCCAACATAGAATGAGTCATTGAATATAGAATATTAGTAAGGGTTCTCCAGAGGAACAGAACCAACAGAATGCATATGTGCATACATACTAGAGCACACTATATATACACAGATGCCACAGCTCCTTAATAGCTGGATCTTGAGCAAGGCTCGGTCCGCTGGAGTCCTGCAAGGCAGATGATTCCAAAAGAAGGAATGCGTGGCATATCCACTTTGCATTACGCTATATTCTGGAAATTTTGGGTGCTTTGGATTTTGCTTTCACATTAATTATAAAGGAAAAGTTCTTAGAAACAGAAAGTGGATGGACAGATAGTGATTTCTCAATATTACCTGAAAAAGCAGTGCCTCGAGACAACCCATAAGAAATTCATTAATCACATACAAACATTAGTCAGAAAACGGGCTTTGCGAGCTTAGTTGCTAAACAGTCTTATGTTCCCTCTCAGCACACAGGTATAGAAACAAAATAAATAAGCCAAAGAGATTTAGGTCTTCCATTATATGTGTGGGTAAAGAAGGCTTTAAAAACGATAGTCTTTGCCCACTTCCACCTTGTCTCCCTGGAATTTCACAGGATACATTAACTCTCTAGCTGCCTGAGAAAAAGATAAGAATACTGCTTAAGGGAGCTAAACAAATAGTAAAGATTTAAACTAATGAGTAGAGGCTATTCATCATTAACCTTTAACACTGCTTTGTACTAAAAGAATTTTTATATATGTGTTGTATTTTGTAGCCTTTACTGTTTTCTTAACCCCATTAAATGTCATGGTAAATGGCTTTTCTAGTTAAAGATGTACCTACTCAACCTTTCTCAAAACAAACAAACAAAAAAAGTCTGTAAAAATTCCTGTTCTATATGCTTCACTGCTAAAAAGATAGTATAAAAAAAACAGCTACTAACAAGCAATAAATAGGCTTCTTCACTGCATTCAGTGTGAGCGTATTCTCATGAGCTCATCTCATTCCACACCTATTGAAGGACCCCCGACCCCACTGCCTGAAGGGCTGGACCTCAACATACAGAGAGATGATGGATGGATGGATGGATGGATGGATGGATGGATGGATGGATGGATATTAAGAAAGTAGTTCACTTGAGTGTGGGTGCTGGTCCATAGGCTGCAGACTGAGGGAAGACTTGTGGTTTGAGTCCAAAGATAGTTCAGTGGCCAAATTTTCCCCTTTTCCAAGGAAATCAGTCTTTTTCTTTCTCTAAGGGCTTCCAACTGACTGGATGAGACCTACCTACATAATAGAGAATAATCTGTTTACACAAATCCTAATGACTTAACTATTAATTTCATCTAAAAAACACCTTTACAGAAACATGTAGATGATGTTGGACCAAATATCTGGTACCATCATGGGGCCACGTTGACAGATAAAAATTAACCATCACACTGCCACACAAAGATATGCCCTTGGTCAAGGTGGCTCTCCCCAGCTGAGATGATCCCTGAAGGGGCAGTTAGGTGAAACAGTCTGCTGACAGTGCCCCCAGTAGCTGGAACAGCAGGTCCTTCTTTGAAATGGAGCCTTAGCAGCACCTCTTTGTGTTCATAATACCTATGAGCTTAATTAAATGTAATCAACAATTAAAATGTATATTCAATATTATGTTTCAAAGCAAAAGTTAATAAACATATTATGATATGAAAGTGAAGGACATGCCTTTTGTTTAAAAAAATTACTAAAGGCATTTAATATATCTGAAATTATTATTATACATGCAACAAACCACAGTGTAGGGCGAATGCTATCTGTGCATCACACAGTAGTTACAAACCCTCCTCCCTAATCCTCTCTCAGAGCTTGCTTATATCTCTTGTCCCTTTCAGAACCAGATAGAGTGGACTCCTAAGGTGGCTGGGGTGAAGGATAAGGAAATAGACAACTTAGAGATACTTGTGTGACTCTGTGTCTTGAGAAATTGTCTGATGATATTTCCTGGAATTGACTAGTGAACATTATTTAAGAATAGCTTGTCAGGATTCAGAATAGAAACACAAACCCATGGAGAGATTAGTTCCTCACCCCCTCATTTTATGTTTCCTCCAGGTCCTAGTAAGCATGATACTAAACATGAGAGATTATCAATCAGGAGTGGAGGATAAAAGCTGACTGGAATAACGATCACTTGGGACATGCCTCCCTATTTCTTCCATCTACCAGAACTGAATCCTTCAAAGAATTCATCCATTCTAAGGAAATTTGCATGAGTGATTCCTCTCTTCCCTTGGCTATACTGATTGGCTTGGGAATGACCATGTAATACAAAAAGCCAATGAGATATTTACTGACATTTCTCAGGGAAAGAGAGGAATAATCTAGAGTATGGTGAAAGGTGAGATTTCTGCAGCCACTTTGAGGATGAAATGGAATGACAGAAATAAGCCTTCTAGGTAGGAATTGAGCCTCTGAATAAAAGATACTTAAAGTGAGTCCTTGCTCTGAATGTTTCAGTTATGTAAGTCTATGGTTTTTCTCTTTTATATACTTTCTATGAGATAATTCATACATGCAAAAAAGAACCTCAAGCACATGCAATCCAGATTTGGGGTATTTTTTTTTTTTGGTTGGTTTGGTTTGGTTTGGCATTGGGGATTGAACCCAGGGACATTCTACCTCCAAGTTATGCCCTAGCCCTTTTTATTTTTTTATTTTTAAACAGGGTCTAAGTTGCTAAGGTTCTTGCTAAGTTGAGGCTCTCTAAGCTGGTTAATTTGTAATCCATTGAGGAAAATCTTTTAACCCTGATCCATGCCATTGAACTCTGTGAGAGATACTTTCTACCTACAGGGTCATGCCCTAACTCTAAGCTTTCATTGTACATAAAATATCCATGTGATCCTAGTGTCTGTTATTTTAGATAAAATCCAGTTGGCCATGGATTATCTGCCAGTCAAGCTCAAGAAATTGCCTCATTTGGAGAACTCAAGGAAGCTCTGCCTCCTCAGCATGAACCACTAGTATGTGGTGAAGCATTATTGTTTGGGTATGTTTTTCAGTGAAGTGTTTAAGATTTATGGGGTCATTTCTTGTGATTATTTCTGATGTTTTCTGACTACATTCACCATTTTCAGAACTCAAAGCAGCTGGTCTGACTCACTAAATCATGCTTGCACCTCTCATAATTCACTCTAGCAGGGTACTAACTGAACCAGAACCATTTTGTGTTTCCATCTGCAAAGCAAGATCTGGGAAGTAGAAAACTTTTAGTATTTGAACCAAAGTAGGGCAATTTGATTCTTTATGAAAGTCACCTTGAATCTCCAACCTTCCAATATATCCATTTCTTCTCACTTCACCTCTCTAATTCAGTAGAAATTCATGTTGAGGGGATGCATTAAAAAATAAAGAAACATTAAAAATGTCACAACTTTCTCTATTCTTCATATTAATGCAATAAGTGTAAAATGTAATTTGCCTAGATCAATTCCCAACTATGAATATTCCATTTAAAAAATGCTCACATTATGTTAGATACATTGAGGGCAGAACAATTCCAAAAGAAAAAACTATACAATATTGTCGCTAATATAAAATATAAGCCAGCAAATCAAGGAAACATCCTGTGTGCACACATCATTTGTATTTAATCATATTAATTTCCAGAGAGGATTGATGATTTGATAGTAAAGCTGATGATAATGTTTATTTTTTCAATTTCTTCATCAATGCCATATTTGTATAGTATCAGACAATAATCTGTCAAGGTGCTGGAACACATTTTATTGAAAATACTGTAAATATGTTTGTCAGTTATAAAAAAGCGATTTGCATTATAAAACTTCTTCACATATTATGAGAAACTTTTCAAAGCTATCATTCAGTAACTTCTTAGGGTTACATTTCATAGGCATTTTAGCTAAAGGTGAAGACAATTTGTGTGTATTGACACAGCTTACGTTAGTTCTACTTCATATCACTTAGAAGGTTTATAAATCAATCACAGAAGAACAAAGATATTGTACAAAGAGAAATGTAATGAACAAGCTGTTCTTCCCTTATTTGTCTTTATATTAGAGGAACAAGATGAGTGACCAAAATAAACATACAGTAATCACTTGTAATTGCCAGTGTTAACCCAGAATGACATTTTTATGGGACAAAACAATACTTTGTGATGTTCTCTGTGTGATTTCATGTTTCCAGCTTACCTATACAAGCCACAATGATCAGTAAATCAGACCTGAAAGTAAAATTTTTAAATCATCTCCCCTTACCTTTCATCTCCTCTCCTGAGGACTTGTTTCTCTCAACTTCATCTCTAGTTTTTCTCAAAAAGATCAGAAAGGTGTAGGACAGTGAAAGTCTTGACAGAGTTTAGAACTAGTCTAAAGCAATGTCTAATTCTTAAGAGTATTATGAGAAAAGAAATTAAATTCACCAATAAAAAATGAGTTACTGATCATCTTCAGTTTTTCTTTTATTACATTCAATTGTATCTACTTCCACAAGTGAACATTCTGTATAAGTTCTACATCTTTTATCTGACTGGTGTTTAGGGCAAACTCATTATGTGGTTTGTATAGAATAGGGGTCAGCCAACTTTTAGAAGTACTGATCCATGAAATCATCATCTATTCCTTTTCTAACGAGGATTAGAAAAGTGATCAGGAACACATATAAGTATACTTAACTTCAATCTGACAGTTCTGAAGCCATAAAACCTCCTTATCTTCCCACACCTGGGCAAAGAGTCACCCTTCAGGATTTCCTTTCAAAAATACAATAATCTTACCCAAGGTTGGTCCCTAAGACTTTACCAAACAAGTTTTAGATTTCAAGTTTTAAATTTTCATTTTAATGCAATCATATTGAGCTCTTTTTATAAACCAAGTCAAACATAATCTCTTCTCTGCCAGAAGAGGGCTCCAGAGGGCCCCATGAGAAAAGCACCTACAGAAAATGAGGATGCTAGATAGCAATAGAGGACTGATTGAGGACATCTCAAGGGACCCACACCAAGCTTCGCCCACTTGACAACTGCGTATAGGCAGTGGCACCTGGCCACCTCATTCTGCCAAAATATGCTAGCATTGACCAGGATTGTGTTTTTTTAAGATGAATACAGTAAAGCTGGTTTTGGATATGGATCTTATTTATGCATGCCTACATTTAGAAAAAGCTATGAGATGGTCCTCAGCTTGATTTCTCCTTAGGAATGAACAGAAGCAGGAGGTATAAATATGGGTACATATGTGTGGTTGTTCCATAAAAAATGGTCCATTCCATTCCAGTTGAAGTGACTTTATTTTCAAATTAAACTGGCTACAAATTAATGAGTGAAGAGTGGGTATAATAAGCAAGGCTCTTACCAATGACAATGTGTCAATAGTAATCATGTATTAACCATTAAATGTTAGGCACTTTCCTAGGCACTGAGGATACAAAACAGATAAGACTCTTTCCTCCATGAAACTGACCTTTTAGTGGGGAAGATAAATAAGAAAATGAACAAAATATTATATTACAGAGTGATAAATGTTAAACAGGGAAAATAAAGGGGAACCCATATATAAAATTTCAACAGGATAGCAGCATTTTAAATAAGATGGCCACAAAAAGCCTCAATGAGAAGGGTTTTTTTATTCAATATCCGAATGAATTTAGGGACCTAATTACTCATTTCTTATGGAACAGATATCCAGGCAGAGGGAACAGCAGGTGTTCCCAATAACTGCTATGCATGGTAATCCTAGTACTTGGGAGGTGGAGATAGGAGGATTGCAGGTTCAAGGCCAGCACACAGTAACTTAGGGAGATCGTGGTTCAGAATTTAATAAAAACAAAATTTTAAGGTCTGGGGGAAGCTAGGCATAGTGGCACACACCTGTAATCTGAGAACTTAGGAGGTTGAGACAGGAGGATCACAGGATTAAGGCTAGCCTCCACAATTTAGGAAGACTCTATTTTAAAGGGGGGGCGGCTCAGGGTGTAGCTCAGAAGTAGAATGGCCCTGGGTTCAATCCCCAGGACCACACACATACACACACACACACACACACACACACACACACACACACACACAAACTGTGAAAGTGAAAGTATTTCCTATGACTTGTGAGGTACCGTGGGATCATGTTTCATAGATGAAGTAAGAACTCATTGGAGGATCTCCAGCAAAGAGTGAGGAGATCCAATTTATATTTTTAAATGATCAGTCTGGAAATCTGGGGTACTGGAAAGATCATCAGTAGAGATATTGAATCACAAAGAAGTGTAGCAGGCTTAATATTAAAGAGTTAGCTGGGAGGTAAATATCAGAGAATGAGAAAGAATGGGCTGGGGTTAGGAGGGACACAGGGAGGTCTAGTCTGATTATGTGAGGTTAAATGCTGAACACTTTCCCAAAGGAGAAAGAGAGATTGTTCTAGAAGAGGATATGAAGAAGAACTATACCACTTTGCTGACCTCCAGAGTCCAGTTGAATGGAAGACAGAAAACACCTCATCCAACAGGACTACAGAGGATTTAGCAAGAGAAGAACAATTTTCCATTAGAGCAAGAAAGTGAAGAGAACATTCTCAGAAAAGGCTCTGGGTAAAGGGTGTTTGTATGATTGACCTTGTGTTCCTGGGGACAAGTTTTAAGAGATGGTGAAGCAAGAGAGATGCATCAAAGAAAGTGATAGAATTAAAGAATGAGGGATAAGAGAGGGATGACCCAAGAGTCCTGAGCATCTTGCAAAAAACAGGGACGTGGAGTATGTGTGGTGAGATTTGTGTTGCTGGACTCAAGGCTGAGAGTGGCAGAGAGGTTATGAGTGTTGAAAGGAAAAGGGTGAACAATCCAGGAACAGTAGTCCTGGGTTCCTAATTCACTCCTACTGAAGAAAATGCATCCTACAGAAGGGTAATCTCTGCTGAATGTGGGCTCACTCTGGATACCTGCTGTCTTAGTCCATTTTATACTGCCTTAACAGAATACTGTGTGTGTGTGTGTGTGTGTGTGTGTGTGTGTGTGTGTGTGTGTGTGAGAGAGAGAGAGAGAGAGAGAGAGAGAGAGAGAGAGAGAGAGAGAGACTAGGGATTGAACCCAGCGGCATTCTAACTCCACAGTACACCCCAGCCCTTTTTGTTTGTTTTGTTTTGTTTTGAAATAGAATCTCACTAAAACCTCTGATTATCCTGTGTCAGCCTCCCAAGTACTAAGGTTACAAGCATGTGCCACCACACCCAGATTAACAGAATACCTTAAACTGGGTAATTTACAAAGAATAGAAATTTATTTTCCTCACAGTTCTGAAGCAGGGAAATCCAAGGTCAAAGTACCAGCATCTTGCCTGGTAAGGGCCTTCTTGCTGCATCCTCACAATGGCAAGAGTGAAGGGACAAGTTAGCCTAAACTACATGAATAGACACAGCCACTTACCCCTCAATAGCAAGAGCAGGAACGCAAAAGCAAAAGCTCAATAAATATGATCCCATTAAATGGTACAAATATTGTCCTGTCCTGATAGCTACTACCTTTAATTTTGAAACTCCTTTTTGCTATTTCTACCATCCCCTCATTTGCCAGTCGGCATAAGGTACTTGAGAAATGGAAAGTTTTCTCAACACACAATACATTACCACTTGCCCTTGATTCAACCTGCTTTTCATGACCCTGAAAGCTCTCCAGATAACAGTTGCAAGCTCCCATTATGCAAAAGATTTGCTACTGAAAGGTGCATAGAAACAGAAATTTTTCTACTAATACATGGTCACTTGAGATTTATTTCTAATGGAATAATTCTCATCCCCAGATGTCATTGAAAAATCACACAACAAAGAACATAAAATGCCATTTAACAAAATAGCACTCTGGTAAAATATTTATAATGTAAACTGAAAACTATACTAAGACGGCAGCACTCTAGACTACAAGAAGCCAAAATGACCGCTGTTGAGTTGCAGGCATGAGGACTCGCTTTACCAGAGGCACTCTTAAGACTTTGTTTTACGGACAAAAAATTGCTCAGATAACTAGCTGCATTGAACAAATGCTCTTCCCGTTCAGTTCCCTGACGTGTCTGAGAAGTCATTATTAACTCTCTTGAAAGCATTCAGGTTACATACATGATTGCATCCACTTGATAGGATTGCAAATCTGTCTTAAATTGCCCAAAAAGCTCCTGCCTTCACTCTTAAAGCTAATTAGACCAAAGCCCTCCCCAGATTTACTGACTGATTTCTGAATTCCCTAATCCAGGTGAGTAAGTCTTCATGGAATGCAAAATACTTCTCAGGTGCCCCAAAATGTTATTTCTCTCTAATCTTAGAGATTTGGAACCAAGCCAGAATTCCTGGAGTTTTTACAAGCATGAGGGTTTGGAGAAGCTTCAGCAGCATACAGACGTGGATTGGAATTCTAACCTAGTCCATGAGCAGCCTCAATTAGCTCAGCCAAACCTCAATGTTTCCTGTAAAGAAGATAATTTATATATTGTAGGATAATTCATATTTCGTAAAGTGCCTGACCCTTAATTGGGTGCCCAAATATTGATTAATTAAACCCATTCCTGTATCCTGTAGGTCACAAACATAAAGAACTGAGAGGCCAGGCATAAAATTGTTAGAAATAAAGAAGACATGTCTTCAAAAGTGGCTCAGTAAGGCAATTTTACTTTTTACAAAAAGGGATGTTGCCACCAGTAAAGTCAGGTGTGCAGGAAAAACATGGAAGAAATGTGCTGGGTCTTTTATTTCCAATTTGAGGCTCTTGGGCTAAACTCCTATTGGTGAGAGCCTTAGCATAACTATCTTTATGCCATTGACTGAAGAGGAAGCCTGGGCAGGGATTGGCATTTATCTAGGAAATTCTATGCTATCGTGTGTGTGTGTGTGTGTGTGTGTGTGTGTAGCCACGCACACACAAAATGGCAGTTTTACAAAATGGAGCTTAAGCCAAGGTAGTCCTTTGATAGAAACAATCTACTTATACTCTCACAGCATGCATGGGACAGAGAGGGACTAATGAGTAGGCAGGCACTTAGCCCCACAGGGGGCAGCTACAGCTTGACACTACCCAACTGAAGAAGGTGGGCTTCAGCCTTGATGAAACTTCTGCCTTTTTCTTTATTGTGGCAAGTCTGCCTCTTTATTTGAAAACATCCCAATTTCTAACTATTTGCTTAAATCGCTTTTAAAACACTCAATAAAACACATCTGCTGGATCAATTTCAGCTATGGACCATCAGCTTGCAATGCCAGTTTTATATCTTTTTTCCCTTTTTTTTCAATTAATCAGAAAAAAATTAAAACAAGTGATAAAGTATAAAACTAAAGAAAGAAGATTCCATAACCAGACACAGAAGGGAGTACATTTTATTAACCTGATCTACAGACAGGGAGGTTTTAAAAGTGGCCTGATTGAAGAGAAGTAACTTTATTAAAAGCAGTTTTGCATTATGGGCTTTGGAAACTACATATATTGAATCTTCTAAACTAAAGCTGTTGTTTCCAAACCTGGCCACACTCTAGATTCATTTTGGAAGCTTTTTAAAACACCAACACCTAGTCCCTATGTTTAGAAATTCTCATTCAATACCCACACATTGAATTTTTAATGCACCTCCCAACTTCCCTACCCCCCACTTCCACCATGGGATTTTCAGGCAAGATTAAGAACCAAATGTAAAACTGTGGCTTCCAAAGTGGATGAGATAAAAAAAAAAAAGAATGCATCTTAGACTTACCGAATTAAAAAAAAAAAAAAACCTAGTAACTGAAAAGAGGGGATTTGTTTTGCTAATTTGCTTCCCAGGTAGTTCTGATACAGGTGGTCTTGTTTGGGTTGAGATACAATGTTTCCATCTTGTTTAATCTTGTTCAGCATAGTCAATATATGCATAGTTTCTGATTTAAGTAGTAGGGCAGGGCCTAGAATTTGCTCATCAGAAAGCAGGGTGGGGCTGGCATTGAGTCTAAATCCTATTTAAAGTGAACCTAGACAAGGTCAGTGGAATGGTACCAAGGGCAAAGCAAATGTAGCAGAGAGTAGGCAATTGTTGGCAGCCAGAGGTTCTTGCCAGTACCTGGAATACCAAGACACAAGCATCAGACCACATTTGCCATAGAAAAGCAATGACTATTTCTGAGAAAGCCATCCAAACACAGGTCCCACAGGGACTGAAGGATAGAGGTAGTACTGGGATATGCAGAGAACAGAGAACAGGCCAAGGAAGATGGATGGTAGAAAGCAGGGGAGATTCAAGGAGCCCAGCCACCAGCTGCTATTCATGGCAAGGCCTGGGCCTCAGCAAGATTTTCAAGCAGAAATCTAAGTGAGAAACTGAGGCACAGGCTCACCGAACAAATATGTAACCTAGTTTCTCCTCCTAACTTTAATAATTCTTATGGATTTTTTTCTCTTAGTTTCCTAGCACTGGTTGTTGACTATAGGGTTTCTGGTTGGTTAGCTATATTTGGCCAAGTCAAAAGTCTCAGTTTGTTTATAATTCATAGGCATGCCACGTCTTTGTTAAGCATCAAATCATTCTTCAAAGGTTTGCTTTCAGCTCTCTCCATCAGCATAATTAGTTGAACACCTGTTATGTATACTGAGCAATGGCCTAGGTGTTACAGTGTGACACAGAGGAATACAAACTTATCCTAGAGCCCACCCATCCCTGTCAACTATAACATAATTGAAAATGACAAGTGAATACGGTCGAGGAAACATGAAGAGAAATTAAACCTTTCTACTATATCATACTCCTCTATAGTCATCCAAGGTCATCCACGCAGCACCAATGTGTGTCTGAGGAGCCTCAACTTACTCTCAGCTGCCAAGAATCTTAAAAGACTTGACTGTTTTCTAGAGCTCTGAATGCCACTATCCTTACAGAAGAGAGAGGATGAATTCTCTCTCCAACTGATATGTACTTTTCCTTGAAGACATCGAAGAAATACTACTTATGCTCAATGATCTCTTTTTTTTATTTTTAATGTGAAATGACCTTCCACTTTTACATACAGCCCACCTTTCTTCCAAAGAACTAGGGGTCAAGAGGCATGCCATGCTGGGACACCAGGGAAGGATCACTCCTTCCCTCTGGTAACTAAATATCAATTACTGGCCAACCTTATCTAATTCTCTCTTACTTTAGATGAAGGTCATTTCCAGAAGGCTTCCTTGTTATTCATGTAATAAGTTTGGGTAAACATTGTATTAATCAACTTTTTGTCACCATAGCAAAATACCTGAGACAGATTGACTTAGAAAAAAAGCAGGTTATTTAGCCCAAAGTTTTGGAGATCCAAAGTTCAAAATCAGGTGGTTCCATGGGTTTGGCCTCTAATGAGGGTAGCAGATGACATCGCATCACAGTGGGAGTGGTTGTAGGAGCACATGATCACATCTTGAATCAGGAAGCAGAGAGGAGAAGAGTCAGACTTGCTTTTTTTAATAATAACCCTCTCCTGAGAAGTACCAATGGATTGCTTCCAAGGGCAGAAACCCAAGAAAGGCTTAAGGACTTCCCCATAGGTCCTGTGATCACTCCCCAGTACTGCCACCCTGGGAACCAAGTCTCCAACAGATGGACTACTGAGGACTACCCAAACCATTTCCAAACTATAACAAACCTACTTCCCCAGTTATGTTCAGATATCTTGACACAAATTATGTATAAGCTCTACCTACCATGCTCCACCTACAACACCACACACACACACAAAAAAAAGGTTAGAAGAGGTGGAAGTGTCTAATTTTACTGTCAACTTCATGAACAAGATGTACAAACTTTGCTAACTGCAAATAATCTGCAGAAAGTTGAAGGAAGAGAATGAGAGTCTAATAGATGAGATGAGAGCCATCTTAGAGGCTATTTGCTTTCTGGTTCTTTCAGATGTATAGCCAGCCTGAGTCCTTTAAATTTTCTCATTCCTCTTATCCAGCAGGAGAGCCATTGGCTTTGTGTATATGGTTCTTGAAAGACTTCTTTTTTGCCTTTGACATAGTTACTTGGTTTCCTACTCAGTCTTTGAACTAATTTTTCACATCAGCAATGAGATATGGGGTCTTTTTGAAAAGATATGTCTTCTTTCAAATCACTGCAGTAGTTCTCAAATGAGTGCATGTCAGAATCACCTGGGGTACTTGTGAAAACGCAGGTTTCTGGGGTCCAATCCCACAGTTTCTGATTGAGTAGGTCTGAGGTACGGCCTGAGAATTTGCATTTCTGGCACATTCTGAAGTGATACTAAGGCTGCTGGTCCAGGCACCACACTTTCAGAACTACCTCCCTAAACCAACTTCTACTTCCTATGGATTTCTGAGCAGAGGGGTTTGTCACAGTAGAAATGCAAATGGCACCAGGGAGCTGCCATAAACCAGATGCTTAGAATGTGTATGCTTATTCCCTTCAGAAAGTGTCTCACCTTGAGCTACCACTTCTCCTGCCAGATTTTTTTTATAAACTGGCTTCAGTAATGAGAAATAGAACAGGATGTTGCTGTAGAATTTTTAGATACCTACTTAGTTATCATGCCTCTTCATCTGTTGAACCCAGTGGCTTGAGAAGCCTTTAAAATAAAGCCTTAATGCACTTTCCAACCAGCTTTACAAAATATAAAATAGTACACTGCAAGAACAACCAGACTAAAGTAGCCTTAAGTCCCCCTTACATCTGCAGGGTCAAAATGCCTAATTGCACTACCATAATTACAGTTACCCTTGAGCTCTCCTCGTACCTGAGGGGTTGTACAGAGCGAGTTATTAATAGACTACTTGTAAAAACAGTGAATTCAAATGGTCTCTATCAGCCCATCCTGGCAGTCAAGACTTTTTAAATAAATATAAAAATACCCATTTAGTCTCCAAATAATTATAACTATCAGTTGAGATAAACATTAAGCCAATATAGAAATATTTATTTTCCAAGTAGCAGACATTTATGCTTTGCTCTAATCCAAGTAAACCAAAGATTTAATGATGTATATGTTTTGGGCTCAGACCCAATGGAGGAACAACTGCAAACTGTTCTACTCTTGAAAACTCACATTCCAACTAAGTGCTTGAACTGCAGGAATCTAAAGTTTCCTCATCCCTCCATCAGGATAAGGTGATAGTTCATAGCTGAGAAATACAGGTATGACATGAGGTCAGGTATTCATAAGGCCTCATGGAGGCTGGAAAAGAAGGACCATGAAAATCAGGACCATGAAAGAGCATTGCACAATCCCTTTATATACAGCAGCCATGTTCACTGGTACAGGCTTTGCAAGTGATGATTTAAGGTTTTCCAAAAAAATCCTTTTTCTTTGATCATCCTCTCTGAGACTATATCAGGTCTTTGAATCAAAGACTAACAATTTGTCCAACATCCAATGAATAACTAAGAGCTACCATATGCCAAGCACTTAAGTACACATGCTAACACTTGTTAACACTTAGTATATGTGTTTTATTTAATTTTTTTCTCTGATCTCCTTAGATTTTAGCACCAGTAGATGCATCTGAGGCAAGTCTAGAGCAAAAGCTATACTCTTCACAAGCTATCACCTGGAGCAAATCAACCATTCTCTTCACCTGAAGAAAGGCCTGGAGTACCCAGTCAGTGGTACTCAAACTGCAGTGTGAACCAGAATCTCCCATAGGACTCCCAAACACAGACTTATGGGCTCTACTCCACATATATCTGATTCAGTAAAACTGGGGTGGGCCTGAGCATGTGCATTTCCCAGGTTATCCTGATGCTATTGGTCTAGGACCACACTTTGACTGGTTATTGTATAAAGATTCTGTATCTTGCTGGCCTGCTCCTTGCCAGACCCAAAGTAGGCTTTTCTGGTTTTACATATACACATGTATACACACACACACACACACACACACACACACACACACACACACACAGCCATTGATATTTCCAGGTTGGCAGTGTCTTCAGCTGTGTGTACATGAGGCAGAAAGAAAACTAAAAAACTCATCATCAAGTCATTTCCAAGCTCCCTAGTCTGCCTTCTTTTTCTGCCCTTCATAATCTGATGTTTGCTTTATGAAACATGTCTAGCCAATATGCTAAATGAAATAAGCCAGCCAAACACAGAAAGACAAACACTGCATGATCTCACTTATATGTGGAATCTGAAATGTCAAATTTACAGAAGTAGAGAGTAGAATGGTGGCTACCAGGGTCTGGGGAGCAGGGGTGGGGGCAAGGGGAGGATATTGACCAAAGGGCACAAAGGGCACAAAGGGCACAAAGTTTCAGTTGGACAGGAGGAATAATTTATCAAGACCTACTGCACAGCACGGTAATCATAGTTAACAATAATGTATAGTATACTTACTATACTTTGATATACAATAATGTATAGTATACATGTATAGTATACAAACTTGCTAAAAGAAAACATTTTTATATTCTTATCATAAAGAAATAAATATGTGAAGTAGTGGATATGTTAATTAGCTTGATATAATCATTCCACAATGTAGACAAATATCGAAATATTCCTATTATATCCCATAAATATATATGTATGATTATTTCTCAATTAAAAATAAAATTTTAAGTTTTAAAACCTCGAAAAGAGTTCAGAAGGAGCCGAGTGTGGTGGTGCATGCCTATAATTTCAGTACTTGGGAGGCTGAGACAGGAAGATCACAGGTTTAAGGCTAGTCTCAGCAATGTAGCAAGATTCTCAACAACCTAAGAAGACCCTGTTTCAAAATAAACTATAAAAAAGGGCTTCAGGCATATCTGAGGTAGAAAGCAACTGGGTTCAATCCCCAATACCAAAAGAAAAAAAAAAAGTATAGAAGACACAAAATATATAGAGTGTTTAATTGTTCTTACTAGGAAAAAGTACATGTATTCCATCTCCTAGAAACAGAAATTTGTGTGCTGGGTTTTCAGAACCACTGCAATAGATGATTTCTTACATTCCTTTCAGTTCTACATTCTATGATTATAAATTTTAAAAGAACCTCTGTTCGAGGCATAGTAACACATGCCTGTAATCTCAGTACTCAGAAGGCTGAGACAAGAGGATCACAGGTTCAAAGCCAGTCTCAGCAACTTAGCAAGCACTATTTCAAATTAAAATGTAAAATAGGTATAAAATAGGGCTGGGGGTGTAGCTCAGAGTTAGAAAGCCCCTGGGCTCAATCCCAGAACAGAAGAAAGAAAGAGAGAGAGAGACAGAGAAAAAAAGAGGAGGGGAGGAGGGGAGGCAGAGGGAGAAAGGAGGGAGAGGAAGGGGGAGGGAGGAGGAGAGGA
>PVLC010015319.1:0-37472 GCA_004027655.1 Graphiurus murinus | reverse complement strand
TGGGTCAAGCAGCAGGTGGGCACTGGGTTCCAGGGACAATCCACATGTGCATCTGGGAAGGTTCTGGTGTGCCCGGCGGGACCAGGACAAGCCACAGGCTTACACAGAAAGCAGGGCCCTGGTCGGCAAGTTGGGTTGGAGCGGTGGCAGGGGGAGCACAGCTGTCTGGGTGGCAGCTGGTTGAACTGGGAGGTGCAGAGGTGGGCACCATGATAGAACTCCAGAGGTGTGGGCAGCCTGTGTGGCTTGCAGATGAGGGAGGGGGTGAGAATTAACAAGAAGGGCCAGAGCAGGAAGGCATGAGGGCTGTGTTAATGCTGTGATCTAACTCACACCTGGTCCCCAAACCACAGGCCTTTGTAAACTGACCAGTGAGGATTCTGGATCTGGGTCAGCTCATTCCAGGCAGGGACGGGCAGCAGGCTGTTGGGAACAGATGGCAGCTCTCCCTGAAGTGACAGATTTGCAATTCCCAACCTCCCATTGCACAACTGAGTGCCAGACAACAGCCAGTGTGGACTCGGACTCCCCAGGCTGGACCGGCTCCAGGGGAAAGTCCAGGCTGCCCTTGTGTGCTCTGTCCAGAGTGGACCACGTCCAGCCAGTCACACCCACAATGACCAGCAGCCCCGCTTTGAGAAAGTGAAGGGAAAAACAGCAAGGAAGGGAGGGCTGGCAGACCGTGCCGGTCCCAGCCTCCTGACTTTCTGGGTCTCAGTTTCTCTCTCTGCAAAATGGGGATGGTATGCCTTGCCCTGCCATCCAGCCACAAATCAGGCTATTATTCTATAACAGTGTGGCAAAGCACAGGAAATGCAGTGATATTCAACTGCTTTCTGACCTGTACAACCCAGTCTCATATGGTTCAACTCAATAATAGCACATTCGAATGATAATGCCAAGTCAGGTGCAGTGGTTCACACATCCCAATACTTGGGAGGCTGAGATGGAGGGTCACAGGTTCAAGACCAACCTCAGAAACTTAGACAGATCCTGTTTCAAAATAAAAGATAAAAGTCGCTGGGGGTGTAGCTCAGAAGTAGAACACACCTGGGTTCAATCTCCAGTACCAAGTGAAAAAAGATGATAATGGCTACCAATCTCTTGCACACTGGCCACACACTCTGCTAAGCCTGGTGCACATTCATCTTGCCAGGTTCTGTACCAGCAGGGCACGGATGACACAAGGAAAAACTATTCTTGAGACTTTATTCCTGGTCTGGAAGAGGTGAGAGAGCCAAACTCCTTAACCAAGCTCAGCTCTTCCTTTTATTACAGGTTTACAGAGTTAAGTCTGGGTCATCAAATCGTTAATTGTCTCTGGTTAAGAAGTAGAGCATAGGGTTAGGAATGCCTTCGAAGATACCAGAGGGCCTCCAGATAATGAAGGAGAAACCTCACTGGAGCCAGGGAAGTGGTCTAAGGGAAGGGGAGGGGGAAGACTGAGGTTCATTAATGGAAATACTACCATCAACTAGGGTTACATATGTCAAAATGCCAATGTCATTCTCAGTACTCTATTGGGATGGGGAGCGATGGGGGACCAAGTGCTGTGAGCATGGAAGTCATTGTCAACATGATTTACATTATGATATGAAACCATAACGCATCAATAAGAGTGTAAAGAAAATGAAGATAAGTTGTTACCTGTAGTTGCGGGTGATCTTCCACATTAAGCAAAGCAAGCAAAGGTGTAGTAAAGCGGAGGAGATGGCTTAGATGTCGAGGGGGCATCAAGGTCATCGAGGTCACTGGCTTCTGTCCCCTCGAGAAAGGCAGTCTTCTGCTGAAGCAAAAAGCGATGCATCCTTAAGCCAATATTCTTCAGACTTAGAACAGTTTCCACATCATCTCACACACAACCCAGAGATGTTTGCTATGACTCTGGCTTTTCACACAAGGGGACTGAAGTCCAAAGAGGTTACAACATATGTTGCCCAATGTCACAAAACAGGATCTGACCTTGAGCAAATCTTCTATGTATTTCCTCAGCCCAGACCCCAAGTTCCCAATTAGGGCCATTTGCTCTGCTCACAGATTCTTTGCGGTGGTTGATGTGGAAGGAGATGGAGAGTTGGTCCTCGGACACATAGCTGAGCAATGGCCTGATGGAGAAAGACAGGAAAGAAGTCACTTTGAGTGGGTGTGTTTCTCTGATTACCTGAAGTTGATCTGCTGTGTGACCTTTCACAGGTCTCCTCACTTCTCTGAGTCATTTGTTGCTTTATCAAAAATAGCACGTTCAAGAAATTTCCTATTTTCTTGAACCTATGACAGGTATGCTTCTGCATTTTGATGCCTTAAGAAACGGTATCTAAACTGTAATCATAGAATTTTATAAGCAGGGCAGCAGCCTGGACTTTTCCTTCTCCACCCCACCTTGACATTGGACTTATAGAGATGGTCATTTTATCAATGGACCTTAGAAGGAAGTTTGTTTCACTTGACGGGCATTTTACAAATAGGAACTGATTGACTCTTCATAACAAGGGAATGAAGTCAGCTCTATCATTACCCCCACCAATTAACTAAATCTTGCCCAAAATGTTTATATGACTAAAAACTATCTCCAAGGTCAGCATTCAACCTTTCTGTTGCTCATGTCAAGAATCAGATTCATGCCGAATGTGTGTTCCATCTGCTCATCTCTGATGACGTCAGCAGTAGCATCACCCTGTGGGTTCAAGTATAGGGTCCCAGGTGTAGAGAATTGTTTCCATGGGGCCTGAACAGCGCTGGCCTTAAAAGATGTTGAGGGCAATGGGTCTCTTGGTGTCAGCACTAGGCCCCAGATTCCAAGAGACTGGCGTGCTTGTTATTTAACAAACTGAACATATGTACGTGTGTGTGTGTGTGTGTGTGTGTGTGTGTGCGTGTGTGCGTGTGATACAGGGGCCCTCTGAATCTCCGGGATCTGGGCAGGAGCCCCAACTGTCCAGGTCTAATGGTGGCTCTGTTCCCACACAATACTCAGCTTCTCCTTGAAATAAACAGCCTCGGTACCTGTTCCCTGTCATCATCCCTGGACCACTAGCACAGCCTCCCCGGCCTCAGGCCCGCTTTTCCCAGCCCCAGCCCGCCATTCTCCCCATTCCCCAGACAGTCTTTCTAAAGAGCACGTCTGACTGCAACCCCACCGTGCTTACGATCCTCCCATGTCCTGAGCACCTTCAGAGTCCAGCAGATTCTCAGCGTGACCTCCTGCCCCTCTCCAACCCCAGCCTGGACTCCCCACGCCATCACAGGCTCCAGCCACGCAGGCCTCTCTCACCTGCACATTCCCCTCCCCGGCAGCTCCAGGCATTTCCCAAGCCTCCAATTAGAGAAATGCAAAGTCAAGAAATAAGCCGGGGGTGGGGAGGGGGGAGTACCAAGTGCTGTGTGCATTGTATGTCAGTGTCAACATGATTTACATTATGATGTGAGACGATAATGCACCAATAAAAGCACATAAAAAGAAAGAATGAATGAATAAATAAATGAATAAGTCAGGCCAGGCCTGGTGATTCAAGCCTGTAATCCCAGTACTTGAGAGCAGACTGAGACAGGAAGATCACAGGTTTGAGATTAACCTCAGCAATTGAGCGAGACCCTCAGCAATGTAGTGAGACCCTGTTTCAGAATAAAAATAAAGAGGGCTGGGGTTGTAACTTGGAGGTAGAATACCCTGGGTTCAATCTTCAGTACCAAAAAAAAAAGAAAAAGGAAGAAATAAACAATAAGCTCAACCAGCAGGGGGAAAAAAAAGGAAGGAAGAGAGAAAGAAGAGAAAGAGGAATTTCCATTTCTGAGGAGGACATGGAGAAAGAAGAGCCTCACGTGTGTTGTGCAAAGGCCTCAGCAGTCACTTGTGAGGGGACTACATCCCAAATCATTGAGGTTTCTGGTTTTGTTATGTTTTTGTTTTCTCTGATTGGGAGGAGAGTTTTCACACATATTCGTGTGGCGTTGATTGAGCTCGCAGGGACCATCTGCACACCTCCCTGCACCTGGGAAGGCATCTTGGGTCCTTTCACTGTCACATTTCGCCCCAGGCAACCACTGGTCTGATTTCTTTCATTACAGATTCGTTTGGGTTGATCTAGAACTTCACATACATGGAACCATGCAGGACGTGCTCTGGTCTATCCGTCCTCTTTTGCTCAATATAGGTTTTGAGATTCATCTTGTGTTGGGAGCGGCAGAAGCAGTCGCACCCGAAAGATGGTGCCTGGAGAAAGTACCTACGTGCAGTAAACAACTCCTAATATGGTGTTGTTGCTTGATAGCAATGCTAGCTGGTGAGCAGGCTTAGTTTCCTGACCAATTAGAGTACAGATATGTGCCTGATCCTGATTGGTCAATGACAGAAATATAAGCGGCGGGTTCTTGGGGGACGGGGCCGGACCATTTTATCTGAAGACCTGTGAACAAGAGAATCCTGAGTAAAGCTTCATGCAAAAGAAACCTGTTGTCGTGTGCTTTTCTCCGCTGGTCGGGTAGCAGCGCGCGACAATCTTGGTTGTTATAGGTATTAGCAGTTCATATTTCTCTCTTTCTCTGTCTCTCTCCCCTTCTCTCTCCCTCCCGCCTCCTTCCCCTCCCCCTTTTCCTCTCCCCCCTTTTGTGGTGCTGGGGATTGAACCCAGAGGCATTCTACCTCTGAGATACACCCCAAGTCCTATTTTATTTTATTTATTTTGCTGAGGCTGGTCTTGGACCTGTGATCCTCCTGTCTCAGCCTCCCAAGTACTGGGATTACAGGTGTGCACCACCATGCCCGAGTTCACCTCTTTTTATTACCAAGTAATACTCTTTTGTATGAAAAGCCTACAACTCATTTTTCCATTTTCCCATGGATGGGCATGTGGACTTTCTAACTTGCGGCTACTGTGACTATTACTGCTATAGATGTTTATGAACAAGATACTGGGCATAACACGCTTTTTCTTTTGGATAGTACGGCAAACTTAGAAGGCAATTTGGTCAGTCTGATACTTAACATTGGAAGGAAAAATAAACACAAAATGCTGGAAATGTAAAAATAGGGTGTCATTAAGTTAGAATATAGGAAATAAGCCGGGCATGGTGGCGCACACTTGTAATCCCAGTACTTAGGAGGCTGAGACAGGAGGATCCGGGTTCTTGGCCAGCCTCAGCTACTTAGTGAGGCCCCCTGCAACTTAAAGAGACCCTGTTTCAAAATAAAGAATAAAACCCAGGGGTGGTAGAATGCCCCTGGGTTCAATCCCCAGTTCCAAAAAAAAAAAAAAAAAGAATATAGGAAGTGAATGAAACATTACACATCTTTTACAAATCTTACTACACTGAAACATGAAAAAATACTGCACATATACGGTATGGACATCACAAAATTGTAAGCATTCTATACTAATGCCTTTTGGAAGTATTTATTCATATGAATAAAGAATTAGCCCGATGAGGTAGAAATGCTGAAGACCAGTGCAATCACTAACTCTGAGTATTGACGGGACCCTGTCCCATGAGGAGCGAGGATTGGTGGCAGGCGGGGGCATGGGGTACGCATTCCAGCTTTAGATATTAGGGAGTGCTTCGAGTAATACATTTTCTGAAATCGACATTCAACTTAGATGCCCTTCTTTGGACAACGCCCTGCCTCTGAGCTGGGGAGGGGTCCCACTGAACATGTGCTGTTTCACAGTTGTCACCACACTCAGTTGACATTGAATCTGCTTGGCCTCAGCACTCACCCAGCCCCTGACTGCCCCATCTCTCACCCTGCACTGGCCTGGGAGCTCTCCAGGTGATTTACGGCTGGGCCCCGCTCCAGGCTTGCAGCTCAGTGGGCTAGACTTGGATACAGTTATGAGCCCTCTGTAGACATCTACGGACTCCCCACTGAGGTCACCTGGCCCCACCCCCACGTTGGCCTTGACTGAGCCACACTCTCAGGCTTTTGTAACCTCACAGGTCAGGGCCTCCTGGTAAACCTGGGCTCAGAGGCTGCAGCTACAGGGGTCTTCAGGGAACCGTTTCCTATCAGGCATTTTGCAAATGTGGACAGGGATTGTGTCACAGCCCTGGGCAGACTTCCTGGGCCCCAGGTGCCCCGCCCACCTGCATCCTGTTATAAAGGTCAGTGCACCCTCCCGCCACCAGCTCTGCCTGATTTGGAGACTCTCCTGCTCTCAGCATGGCGCTACCCTGGGCCCTAGCTATCTTGAGTCTCCTACCACTGCTGAACGCTCAAAACCCAGCGTGCGCCAACCTCACGGTGACCACACCTATCACTAATGCCACTCTGAACCGGGTGAGTGCCCCGGCCGGGCTGGCCCTGAGCTGACTGTGGCCGGCTCCTTGATCCTGGCTCTTCTCTGTCCTTTCCTGGGTCATGAGGTGACATCTGACCAGCCTGGGGGACTCTGGTGGCCGCCCCTGCTTCCTAACTCAGGGGCCCACTGCAAAGTCCCTACACAGGGACCGCCCTGTGCTGGGCATGGAGGGGCCGACCAGGGGGACAGCTGAACCTCGGGTTGAGCCCTGCATGCCCACACCCCACTGGGGCTGTCTCCTTGCTTCAAGAATGGAGGGAGAGGTCTGCGGGGGGCTTGTTGCTGGCTGACCATTGCAGAACCCTCTCTAGGCCCCCAACGCCTGTGCCTATCTCCCCCCAGATCACCGGCAGGTGGTTTTACATTGGTTCTGCCTTTCGGAACCCCATGTTCAAAGAGTCAGCTGAAAAGATCCAGGCGGATTTCTTTTACTTTTACCCCAACCTGACGGAGGACACAATCCTGCTTCAAGAGTACCAGAGCATGTGAGTCCCCAGCCAGCCCCCACCTGGCCTCCAGCCTCTGGCCTTTCACCTCAGCCTCTCCTCCTGCCTCTCCCTTCCTACCTGGGTGATGAGGACAGCTGACTCCAATCTCTCACCCTCTGGCCGGCCCTGGGTGGGTGACTATCACTTCTCCTTGACATCTTCCTGTGTCTCATCCACCTTCTGTCTGGCTTTAGGGAGGGCCGGTGCATCTTCAACACCAGCATCCTGAGGGTCCAGCGAGAGAATGGGACCCTGTCTAAACTTGGTGAGGACCAGCCCGGGATGAGGCGGGAGGGTCTGCGGCAGGCCGGCCCGGGCAGAGGGCTGGGGTAAGGCCCTGGAGGCCATGGGCACAGAGAGCCAGGCACGGGGCTACTCCTGACAGCACCCTGGTCCAGTCCTGCCCGCTACAATAGCAGTCATGGCTGCCAACAGTTCTGAGCTCCTGTGCCAAGCACCGTGTGAAGTGCTGTACACGAGGTCAACCCACTTACTACACACAAACAACCGTAAGAGGGTGTTACAGAGAGGAGAGGAGGGAACAGAACAGTGACGTCCAGTAGTTTTCCTGAGATCACACCACTTATAATTAGAATTCAAACCCAAATCTGCCTCTCTCTTAACCAGTGTTTGGAATTCTCTGGAAGCTAAGGGTGGAAGCCTGTGTGCTGGGCAGGCGATGACATCAATGGTGTCCCTACGGTCACTGGACTGGCCTGGCACCCCCTGGCAGGCCCGAGGCTCCTCTCAGGCCTTGTCTTCCTCCTATGGGAAATAGGGATAGAGACTCTGACAGCCACAGCCTACCAGCGGCCCCCAGCATTACACACCCATAAAGTGCTCAGCACAGGGCCCAGCACAAAGCCAGGGCTGCTTCCATGTCAGCAGTGCAGCCTCCCCGCTACGAGATGGCGCCAGGTGCCAGCCCAGGCCTCACAGAGGCCCTTTCTTCTGCAGAGGGGGACAAGGAGCACTTCGCCCACCTGCTGTTCCTCAGGGACCCCAGGACCTACATACTTGCCTTCTTCCTAGACGATGAGCAGAACAAGGGGCTGTCCTTCTACGGTAGGTAGGCCCCAAAGCCCAGATCCGCCCCTTCCCTGCCTCGACTTCCGTCCCCATCCTGCGTGGCCCTGTCCAGCCCAGGCATCCCGGCCCACACTCCTCATTGCGCCTCATAGCTGACAAGCCGGAGGCCACTCCTGAGCAACTGGAGGAGTTCCACGAGGCCATCGCGTGCATCGGCATGAGCAAGTCGGAAATTGTATACACCGACTGGAAAAAGGTAAATGCAAGGGACTGGGCGGGAGTGGCCCCATCCGGGTAACTCCAGAGGCCCAGAGAGGAAAAGCAGCTAGCTAAGGCTGCACAGGGCGGCAGGGTCTTGTTTTTAAGAACCTGCCCTTCTGCAGGGGGATCTGGGATTGAGAACTGTGGGTGGGGGATGAGAGACCAGGAGGAAAAAAATCCCTGTGAAATCACGGAGGATGCAGGGCAGGTCCTGAAAGGCTAGCAGGAGGGAGCGGCCTCCTTCAAGGGGCAGTGGTGGGAACCAGGGAAGAGACACCTGGGGCGGTGCAATGGCCTCCACGCCTCCACGCCATGGGGGATTGAGGTTTCCAGTGCCCGTCTACCCCACCGCAGCAAGCACAGGACCATGATCCTGAGTCTTGTTTTAAATCAGAAGGGCCCGTATGATGGTCTCCTAATGCTTTTCTCTAAACCCATGTTAACCGAAGGGCTTGGTTGGCTGTCCTCTTAGCCAGGATACCTGCAAAATTGCAGAGCTGATGAGCAGATTTCATAGATACGCAATACTTTCATGATGGTTACAATAAAACATCCATCTGGCCAGGCACGGTGGCCCACGCTTATAATCCCAGTACTTGGGAGGCTGAGACAGGAGGAGCACAGGTTCACAGCCAGCCTCAGCTACTTAGAGAGGCCTTCTGCAACTTAGTGAGACCCTGTTTCAAAATAAAGAATTAAAAATAAGGCTGGGGGTTTATCTCAGAGGTAGAATGCCCCTGCATTTAATCCCCAGTACCAGAAAAAAAATAATACGTCCAAGGTGGCCTCCTTGGCCACCAGCTACAGGATCCCTGGAAAGAGCCCCCGAACCGGAGTTGGTCCACCTGCTGCACAGCCTGCCTCCTCGTGTCCTGGCCAGGCCCTTAGATGACAGGTCCCCAGCCGCCCCGAGACTCGGTGGCTTCACATGTGAAGCAGTGGTACTAGGTGCTGTGAGGGCCTGCAGGTCACCAGCTGTGACTACGGGTCTGTGAGCCCATTATAGAGATGAACAAGCCGAGGCTGAGAGGTAGATGGCTCGCCTAAGCCCTCTGGCTAGGAAGCGATGGAGCAGAGGCTGGACCCTGGTTCCTGAGGGCCCCCGCATACTCCTCTGTCCCTCTCTTCTGTTATTCCCTAGAACCTGTGCGGGCTGCTGCGGGAACAGCATGAACTGGAGCTGAAGAAAAAAGAGGAGCAGTCCTAGGGAGACAGCGGGCTGCAGGGTCACTGCCTTGGGCCTGGAGCCGTGCGCCTTGCCCGACCTGAGGCCTGGGTTCTAATGCTTTTCTCTAAACCTGTGTTAATGGAAAGGCTTGGCCTGGCGCTCTCTACATCAATAAAGATTCTTGGAACCGTCAGGCCTTTAGTCATTGTTCATTCATTCCTCCACTCATTTATTCCGGTGGGGCTGGCCCTGGCTAAGAAGAGGGCTGGCCCCTGCTGGAAGAGCCCTGCTAGACATCCAGCTCACGTGCTCAGCTGCCTCAAACAGGCACTGGTTATGAGACCCAGCGAGGAAGCCCCCTCTGCATGGGGCAAACTGGGAGGACTTCTTGGAAGCGGTGTCTGAGCCAGTCTGGGAGGATTAGCAGCTGGAACAAACCAGTTGATCTTGCCTTACACCTGGCACCTGAGAGCACACATGTGAGGGACCCAGAGGCAGAGGGCTCCGTAGGAGAGGAGGTGGGGGAGAGGCGGGAAGGACCCAGGCATGCCATGCTGTCACCCTTGCCACTGGGAACGCCAGCTGGGAGAAGCCAGGCTGGAGCAGGAGGCCCGAGTGGAGGCTGCCACGAGCATCCTGCAGAGGCTGTCCCCTGGGCCAGGCAGGGCTGGGGTGACATGGTAGGCTTGGGACTAGGCCAGAGGGGCTGGGGGGCTCCATGCAGGCATTCTCAGAGGGCCCTCCTGAGAGGCCGGAAGAAGACAATGACGTAGGGATGAAACTGGTCACCAGAAACGGCTGACATCTAACTTGCAAACGTGTTTGGAGACCTTGAGTTAGAGCCACGCCTTCAGCACAGTCCACTTGGTGGCACAAACAGAGCTGAGCACTTGAAGACGAGTCCAAGGACTGCTGGCCTCCTCCCAGACCCGGGAGGATTGTGACTGACGGCCTCTTGTCGGTGAGGGAAGCAGAGCCCCTCAGCTGGCAGGAAAGTTGGGGCTGGGATGTCTGTCAACTGCGTGTGTGCAGCTGCCTGAGTGTTCAGTCCTGAGCCCCCTCCGCCAGTGCCCTTTGCCCTCCCCCCCCCCAAAAAAGTGCCCAGCTCCATGGCCCCAGGCTCCAGCTGCAACCGCTGCTCTGGCTCTGCCCACGACTCTGAGGCTGGGGACCCCACCAGGGCCCCCACCCCAGACCCTCCCGCCCTGATGTCCTCAGAACAGGAGCAAAGGAGGCAGCCTCCGGTGCCCAGGGACAGCTGCACCTGGAGGCTCAGGATTTACAGGAAGTTCCGCTCCATGTGATTCTCGGAGTCGCCATTCAAAACCCTACAGGAAGCCAGGCATGGTGGTGCACACTTGTAATCCCAGTATGTGGGAGGCTGAGACCGGAGGATCCGGGTTCAAGGCCAGCCTCAGCTACCTAGTGAGGCACTCCACAACTTAGTGAGACTCAGTTTCAAAATAAAGAGTAAAAATTAGGGCTGGGGATGTAGCTCGGAGGTAGAATGCCCCTGGGTTCAATCCCCAGTACCGCAAGAAAAAAAAAAAAGGAAAGAAAAGAAAAAAAGCCCTACAGGAAGATCAGCTCAGACTGAACTAGAAGTGGGCCACACTGGGTGGGGAGAAGTGAGAAATGACATGTGAAAGATGGAAGCGCCAGGTAACAAAGAAATGGACTCTGGAGTCTGACAGATGCAAGTTCAAACCCCGGCTCTCCCCTGCACCTGTCGGCCCTGTGAACTGACTCTGCTCATCAGCATGATGGGGACGTGGCGGGAGCGTGGGGGACCGTGGGCGGACTGTGTGGGGCATGGCAGGAGTGCCGAGCTCAGGGGTCAGGTCTAGCAAGTGCTCAGTAGATGGCAGCTGTGGCTCGCTATTAAAAGGAGCACTAGAAGGAGAGTCCCCACTCCTGCAAATGCCAAATTGCTGTGCGTCTCATAACCTTCTGAGCTCAGTACCAAGGAGCTTGGCCTGTCAGACTCTCCAGGTGAAGACACGCATGGGGAGAAGCTGGAGAAACAGAAGCCTGCAGAGGGAGGCCGGCTGAGTCAGAGTCAGGAACCCCACACCCAGCAGGTCCCCTGGGGGAGGGCATGGCCAGGTGTCAGATCTTCCCTCAAGCACAAATGTGATTTTAGAAATCGTGAGTTCTTAGCACGCTTGTAATCCTAGGGAGACTGAGAGAGGAAGACGGCAGGTTCTCAGCCAGCCTCAGCGACTTAGTGAGACCCTTTGCAACTTAGTGAGACCCTGTTTCAAAATAAAGAATAAAACATAGAGCTGGGGGTATAGCTCAGAGGTAGAATGCCCGTGGGTTCAATCCCCAGTATCACAGGGGGAAAAAAAAAGAAATTGTGATTGTGAGTACTTGACACACAGCACACTCAGGCAGTTTTAGAAATTTTTTTATTTTAAAGATCATTATTCTTCATTTGGCTCTCATAACGAAAATAGATTTTTAAATGCTTCAAATATACAAACATCTGTGTTGCACACACATTCTGCAAGTGCTGAGGTACATGCTGCTACAGGGCGGGGAGCAGGACACGGCCTGGCTTCCTGGCCCCACGACAGGCCTAGCAGGAGCTGGTCACTAGTCAAATGCCACTGAGGTCCTGGGGGCGCAGGCCTCGGGATGAGGTACCAAGGACGGTGGAGGACGGCTTCCCGGGCCCCTGGGGGTTGCTTCCTCCCAGTGGGCCTGTGGGAAAGGCCCCTGCACAACCAGGGACCGACACGGGGCCTCGTATCCTGAGATGCCCCTGCTCCCCAAATGCCCCACTGCCCCCGGACACAAGGAGCAAGGTCCCCAGCCAGGCCCTTCCCAGAGACATACGTCCCAGAATGGCTGGTCACTGGCAGGGGACAGTTTTGCTCCAGAGACCCTGGCCATTCCCTTCTTATCTGATCTTCTAAGGAGGATTTGAGACCAGGATAACTCCCCAGGATAACAAAATTCTGCCCATCTGTATAAAAAAAAATGTATATATATATGTACATATATATTATTAGCTGGAGGTGGATAGGTGCAAGAGTAGGAGAGTCCCAGAGGCTCTGTCTGCACACAGGTGGCCTCGGATGTCACCCCTCCTGGACAGAGCTGGTCCTCGGGGAAGTCGCTCTGCTTGGCGACAGGTCGATGCCCCTCCATTCTGACAGACAAGGTGGAGGGGGCTCAGGGGCTTTGGGTGCATCAGCAGCTCCAATCGCTTCCGGGCCTGAAGGCAGCAGGGCTTCCTGTCACTGTACTCCTCTGTCAGAAGAGGCAGGAGCCCCGCAGGCCGGCCTGGTGCAGGTTGGCCGACAGCGAGCGGCTCATCTGGCGGGTGGTAGAGCGCACGCTCTCGGCAGCTTGCACGGCCCGGCTCAGGGCTGCCTGCAGCTCCTCCAGGTCGCCCAGGTCCAGCTGGATGGAGTGCCGGTGTCCCCGAGCCGGCCGCGAGGGGGTGGTGGGGGCTGAGGTAGGCACTTGGGGCGCATAGTACCTGGGAAGAGAAGTAAGTGAGCTCATTAGGACCCACAGAGCTGGGTGAGGACAAAGAGCACTGTGTTTGGAGTCCATCCCCAGCTGGGCTGCTGGCCCCTACTCTTGGGATCTTAGTGTACCTGTAAGATGGAGATAATAAGCACACATCGAGGGATGTATCAGGATGAAGGACGAGAACAAACCCAAGTGCCTGACCCAGAATGGGTGCTCAGGATGGCTAGGGCACCACCCACTCACTTGGCAATCACTTATTAGCATCCACTGTATGCAGGCCGGTCTGCTAGGATCTGGAGTTGCAAGGGTGTGAACAGGCTTCTTGGAGCTTCTAATTAGAGAGCTGGATCTTGGGGTGAGCAGGACACCCCAGGTTCAGCAGCAAATCCCCCTCACTGGAGAGGTGACATATGGGAGTCTCATCTGCTACATTGGGATGCTGGAGAAACTTGATGATAATGATTAGGATCGTGCGGGAGCTGGAGGGGCTGGCTCCGCCGTCGAGGTGGCAGGTGGATGGCATCTTTTCCAGCCTGGCCCTGCAGGAGTGCGCTGTGTGGCACTGTTCTCAAGGGCCACGAGATGAAGCACAGGTTTCCCCCAAGAGCAAAGGCTGCATTCCTCAGGGCCAGTAAGCTGGGGGCTCCAGGAAACATCAATGGGCAGGAAGAGGGTGTGGCCTCTGTGCTGTTGAATGTGGGAGTGTGGCTGGGAGAGGTAGGGGTTAAGAGGCATTTTGGCCTTGGGTGTGGTGGCACACACCTGTAATCCCAGTATTTGGGGAGGTTGACATAGGAGGATCACAGGTTTGAGGCCAGCCTTAGCAACAATGCCCCTGGGTTCATTCCCCGGTACAAAACAAAACAATTTTGGCTAAATAAAGCAGGACCTGGCTTAGAAGGGCCTTGTTGTTGGAGTCCTTTGCTGGCACCTTGCTTGGCACACCGCAGGCTCTGGGTTTAACCCTGGTCCCCACATTCTATCTTGCCTGACTGTGCAGTGTGTAAAGGGCCTTGGCTGGCATCTCACTAGACAGTTCTCCAAAGAAGACACGCGAACAGCCAATGAGCCCATGAGAAGATGCGCCACATCAGCAGCCACCAAGAAAATGCAAATCAAAACCAGATGCGATGCCACTGCACACACGTCACACCCACTAGGATGGATACAAAGTGCTGGCCAGGGTACAGCAGCCAGATCGCTCACCCACGGCTGGGGGAAGGTAAATGGTGTTTAACACGGTGCCTCGCCCAGGGCTGGCATCCTTGTCCTCGGTACCCAGGTGCAAGGCAGGTAACCTCATTTTACAGAGAAGCAGAGAAGCTCAGAGCAGCAGGTATAACATGCTGGCCTAAGCAGCCCAGGCTCTGAAGGCCAGTCCCAGTCCTGCACATCCAGCTTGGCCAGCTGTGGCCTCTGGACAAGCTACAGTGCCTCAGTTTCCCCACCTAATATAGCCATTATTTAGCCAGGGTGGAGCCAACGGCAACATTCAGGTAAGCAGGTCACAGTGAGTGCTCTGGAAATGTCACCCCTAAGGCCCAGGGTGGAAGGGGCAGCGACGGAGCACGCCCAAATCCAACACCCCAGCATCTCCAACACGCAGGAATCAATAAACAGTGTGGCCTGATGGCAGCTCTGAGTGGAGCCAGCGGGTTTCTTGAATCCAGTAAGCAGCCAGCTGCATGCACACGGTTAGGCAGCATCTGAGATAATTCCTGGCCTCCCATACACCCCACCTTCTGCCCACTGGATGACCAGCTTACCTTGAAAGTCCCCCCAATTCCTCTAGGGCACAAGAAGCTGTAAACCTGGCTGGGTAAATTGCCCCGCGGCGGCCACCAGGTGGCAGCACAGGCCGCGAAGTCTTCTACATGCGCCAGACTCAGTCACTGCGCATGCTCAGTCTTGCGGCTGGCCCAGGGGGAAGAACTTGAGCAAGGAGCCACCAGATCTTAGCGACATTAGAGGCACTGGGGTTACTGGCCGCCTTCTGTGTACTAAGGGCTTTCCGTGCATTCCTTCATTTAATCCACTGCACGACCCATTTCACACAGGACGAAATCGAGGTGGGAAGAGCTCGAGGGTCCTGTCCAAGGTTATTCAGCTTGGCTGGTCATTAAATCCTACACCCCTCCCCTGAGCCAGGAGGGATGCCACCTCAAGAGCACTAAAGAACCTTTGGCTCTGATGGGGCCACTGAATTCCAGGCGCTACCCTTCCCGCCTCGCCATGGGAACGCAGACGGGTTCTCATCGCCACTGGAACAGAAGGTTCCTCGGCGCCTGCACAGACTCAGCTGCAAGACGACAGGAACCGCCTGCAGCCTCGTCACCTTGTGGAGACCAATGGCGTGGTCACCCCACACACACAGGCTCCCCAGAGGATGGTCACTGAGTTGCAGCTGAATCGTTTTACAGCGGGGGAAACCGAGGCAGAGATCTAGCCAGTGACAGTGGGGACACAGAGACAGGTCTCCACGCTGCTTTTCTCCACACAAGCCTGTCATGGTGAAGCTGCTTTTGCTCATTCCCCTTCTCAATAAAGTCAGCACTGAGCCTCAGGCACCGCACAGGGGACTCCACACTCCTCTCACCGGCTCTCCTCACCTGCCCGGTCTGCCTCATGCGCGCCTCCTGCAACTATCGGGACAGAGACCACGCCCCCACTGGACAGATGGGGAAACTGAGGCTCAGAGAGGACGCAGCTGTGCTGTGCTCACAGTGCTTGTAAGGGGACTGCGAAGCAGTCACAAGGAAATGGAAAACAGAGTTCTAGGTCCCCAGGAAGCTCTCAGGGGTGGGACCCTCTTGCCAGTCTCCTTCCCTGCTGGGACCTCAGGGCCGAGCACTCTCCCTGCTACACAGCAAGCACGTGGGGGTTGTTGAGTGACTATAAGAGTGCTGGCTTGTGCTACACATTATCCACGAAGGATAAATCACAGGAGCAGCACCCCGTGTCTGGGTGCTCAGCCACCCAACACAGGTGTACATGCTAAGTTTTCCAGTGGTTCACACAGGCTGGGGCAGTTGGGAAGAGACTTACACAGTGGCTGGCGGATAAGGCATGAGGGGAACCGGGGAGATGTAGGCCAAGGGCGGCGGGGCTGGTGCTGGGGGTGCAGCGGCCAGGTACCACAGCCCAGCGGGTGGCCGCGCCGGGGCGCCTGCCCGCCTGCTCTTCTGCCTGGGGCTGGAGGTCACAGATGCGTATCTCCTCGTGGTGGCCTTCTCTGTCCCTGTGGGATGGGACGATAGACAGTCTGACCACCTGGGCACATCCGGCTGAGGATGGCAGGTCTGCCAGCCCTGCCCTGCGCCCCAGCACTGGGTTCTGGCTTCCCACCCCTTGGAAGGGCCTCCCGCTGGGAAGCAACGCCCAGACCCATCCCATCCCATCTGCTCCTTGGTCGTGCAGAGCAGGGGTCTGGCCGACGGAGGACACCAAACACTTTACCCGAGGAGGCTGAGCCTGGACCGTCTCCCTCTGCAGGGGACCCGGCTCGACCACACAGGGGGCATCGGAGGGTGTCCACAGCAGACGGTCCCGGGGCGTCCCTGGTGGCAGCGCCGCCTGCAAGAGAGGTCAGGAGAGGATCGAGTCTGAGCTGTCGGACCTGGAGACCTGCAGGCCCCCACGTCACCGAGCTTTCCTCGGGAGCCGCGGAGGAGGAGGCCACCGTGTCCCCCTGGGCGACAGCACTGAGGACGACATGAGGTGAGAGTCTGTCTTGTAGAAGCCCGGCCCTCTGCTCTGACCTTCAGGCACTACGTTATCAAATCCCATAGCCCCTCCTCCATTTTACAGCTGGGGACATGAGGCTTCGCTCGGGAGCAATCTGCCCGGGTCTCAGTGCCGGGCAGTGGCGGTCATCTGTTCCCAGGCCCGTGCTCTCCTGTGACACCCCTGGTTCTGCTAGTGAGGCAGCCCCATCCCTGCAGGGGAGTGGGCAGCACAGTCCCCAGGGAGCCATCTGGTCAGCAGAGGTCCAAGGGCAGGAGGCCGGGGCACCATTGTGCTGCTTTCCCCTTGTGAATTCCCGATGACATCTGGGTGAGCTCAGGGCCAAGCACGCCCTCTGGGGGGTCCAGGCGCCCAGCTGAGCACCGTGCCTCAGCCCCGCCGTTTGCTCCCCAACCTAGCTCTGACCACGGCTTCCTCCTTGGCTCAAGGCCCAGAATGGAAGCTGTTGAGTGAATGAATGAATGAATGAAGAGGCCTCTCAGGAGACAGGTGGTGAAGAGCCAGGGTTCTGGAGTCAAATCCTGGCTCTACCACTTATAAGCTGTCTTCTTGGCAAGCTCCTTAACCTCCCTGATTCTCAGTTTCAGGAGGCTCAAGATGGATGGGAGTAAAACTTACTTCACGGAATGGTGAGGATTCATGGAGGTTGTACATTTAAGGGCATGATTTCCTCGGAACAGCAGGGGCTTCATAAATGGCGGCTCCATCATTATCACTGTCACTGCTTGAAAAGGTCTCAGAGACCATCTCCTCCTACCCTCACGTTTGGATATGGGCCCAAGGATCAGAGAAGTAAAGGAACTGGCCTAAGACCACGTAGCAAGCTAGTGCCGGAACTGGGACCAGAACCTGGTTCCTGGATTCTCAGGTCATTGCTGGGGGTTCAGGCAAAAGGATGAGGGGTGGGGGTAGGATGGGAGGAGAAGACACAATTATCCCGCCAGCTGCCCTGCCGCCATGCCTGCCCTTCAGGGCCCTTCAGGGGCTTTTCAAATCACAGAGGGCGGCGTCAGGCAGCACGATGGCAGGCACCCGGCAGGGGTGAGGAGCTCAGAAGAGTCCCTTTCACCCCAACCCATGGCTGCAGTCTCCGCTGAGCTCAGGGCTGCCCACGGTGGGCCAGCTACACGTTCCCCTGACAGCCAGAGACCTCAGCCTCTCTGTCCTGGTACTGTCCCTTACCCGTGTCCTGAGTCCTGGCAGGCTGGCAGTGGGGACAGGAGGCTGTGCCACCACCTCGTGGGACGGCCTTGGGGGACACGACGTGGTACTCCTGGCCTGGGGAAGAAACCAGGACGGTTAGCATGAGCCCTGTGTGGATGCAGCGCTGCAGGAACCAGGGTTTAAGGATCTCGCTCCTTGATCTACCAGTGGTTTTACAGTTGGCCCCTGCCCGTCTCTCATGTGTGCACACGAGCATGCCCAGGTCATGGATGTGCACACACGTGTAGACACGAGCACGCACACGCTCATATGTAGAACACGTCCAGCTCACTCCCTCTCAGCTCCTAGAAGCAGCTGCCTGGCCCCCATCGCACAGGGCGGTGGACACACCCACACGGAGTGGGATTCGCCATGGTGGTCACGCTGCCCCCATGCTGGTCTGGATCTCATGGCTCCGGCGAGACTCAATGGCACTTGTCCCTGGGCTCTGAATGGCTGTAGGAGGGCATGGTCAGGGCATCGGTTCTGGGCTTGCTGGGAGAGCTCATGGGCGGCATTTGTGAGGTCCCCCCCAGGGCCCGGCAGGTGGAAAGTTCTCGATGCTACTGGACAGCTGGACGGGCTCTGGGACCCTCAACATCTCCTGCCTTGTCCATCCCTGATGCTCAAGGAAGAGCCTGAAGCTCACCTGCAGCCATCGCGGAGGCTGCTGATGTTTTTCCTCTCCTGTGCGCTCATGTCGTGCACCGTGGTGCTCTGGGGCCCGGCTGCCCACTGCCCTCCCTTGTGACTGCTCAGTCCCTGCTGTCTCCCACACGATGCCCAACAGGGCAGAGGTGAGCCTGGTTCCCAGCACTCAGCAGTGCGGGGCTGAGTGTGGCGCCCCCCTCTCAGCCAGGGCGGGTGACAGACACGTAGCACTTACTGTGACTGCTTACTGTCACCTCTGTAGGGCAGTACCATTCCTGAAGGTGGGGATACTTTTTTTCTGTTTGGTAGTGGGAATCAAACCCAGGGGCATTCTACCTCCGAGACAGGGTCTTGCTAAGTTGCTAAAGCTGGCCTCGAACCTGCAATCCTCCTGTGTCAGCTTCCCAAGTACTGGAATTGTAGGCATGAGCCACCACGCCCAGCTGGGAATTATTTTTTAATGTTAAGTAAGCACTTTGAAGTGCTACTAGGAGTCATCGCAGGTCATACTTAGTGCCGGGTAGCCAGTTCATGAGAAAGGGGGGCCCCTGGCCATCAGAACCTGAAGAGAAGCCAGATGCAAACCCTGTGACATCCAGCGGTTAGTGTATGCCCTGTCTGGCAGAGCAGGAGCGCATAACCTCTTTATCATTCGTTGGCTGAGCCAAATGAGTTTCTAGGAACACAGCAGCCCTGGCTAAGGGGAGGCATCCAGCAGTCCTTTGCCTAATCAGTGAATGAATGGACAGGCACCAGATCCACTGGGGCCACGCCCCCTGAGTACAAGAGCCACAGAGGCCACATCCCTAGGTACCAGATCCACAGAGGCCAGGCCCCCTGAGTACAAGAGCCACAGAGGCCACATCCCTAGGTACCAGATCCACAGAGGCCAGGCCCCCTGGGTACTGGATCCACACAGGCCACCCCCCAGGTACCAGATCCACAGAGGCCAGGCCCCCTGGGTACTGGATCCAGAGAGGCCACATTCCCAGGTACTAGATCCACAAAGGCCATTCCCCTGGGCACCAGAACAACAGAAGCCATTCCCCTAAGTGCCAGACCAGAGGCCACGCCCACTTGGCAGAGGCCACGCCCCTGATGCTTTTGTCATAGAACACATTGGAGATGAGATTCAAAGGGCCCCTGGGGAGATGGAAAAGGCTTGTCACGGCCAAGGAGACCGTCCTGGGGACTGCACCCCTCCTGACTCACCTGTGTACTGGCCCAGGAAGGAGACCCTGTCTGGCCGTCTGTTCCTGCCCAATGCAGTTCTGCTTCCTTCCTGAGCTTCCTGGGGACTGTCCTGTGTCGTCCCATTCTTCTCAGATGACAGTCGAGGGGAGGGCAGCTGAGATTCTGAACCTGGGGTGGAGGGAAAAGGGCTTTAGAGGGGCAGGGTGGGGTTCCCACGGCTGGAGGAGAGTGTGCCTCAAGTCCAGGTTCTGGGCAATGACTGGGTTTTAATCCCTGATCTGCCATCTGGGAACAGCAGCCCACACAGCAGAACCCACACCCCACACTAAGCCAGTCTAGGCACACTCGTGTGCGGTGTCACGCGCCCCTGCAGCGACCCCAGGAGGCGGGCTCCACTCGTACTGCATGGTTAGCTGTAGCAGTGGCGCCTGGGACTCCAGAGCCACACTCCTACAAGTGTTCTGTGCTCTCCGGGCTCCAGCGACCTTTCTGCAGAATGCAGACGGCATGAGCCGCCGCAGCGCAGGTTCAGCGATGTGGCCCGTGCAAAGCTCTCACAGACACAGCACACAGCAGGCACGCAGTATACGGACCTCACCGTCTCCGAGCTCTACAAGAGCTGAGGCACACACAAACAACCTTCTCCAGGTTTCCTGGAGCGCTGCTGCAGTGACCCCTGACCCCTCAGCCAACGAGCCCCGACCGTGGCCTCCAGCAATCAGCCTGGGCCGGCGGTCACTTACTCAGGGACAGTCGAGGCACTGAGGAGGACCTGGCTCGCCGCCTTCCTGCGGGCACAGCTTGCTCTGCACCTTCAGGCTCCCCGGATAGTCTCTCTGTGGATTTACTAGCAACAGGGAAGAGAGACGTTGCCACTGGTGAGGTTTTGTAAGGCCAGCCTGGAGAAACACTTATAACACGATGGGAAGAGGAGAGTTTGGAGGTCAAAACCAAAGACTCTGGGGTCAGTCTCATGGAAAATGGGTCTGGGCATCTCGGCCCTCCGTTTCTTCATCTGTAAGATAGGGATAAGAAGCTAGATGTGATGGTACAAGCTTGTAAAACTAGAACTTGGGGGAGGGGGATGAGACAGGAGGATCACAGGTTCAAGGCCAGCCTCAGCAACTGAGAGAGACTCCTGCTTTGAAAAAAATTTAAAAAGAGGGCCGGGGTACAGCTTAGAGGTAGAATGCTCTTGGGTTCAATCCCCAGTACCCCCAGATACACACAAATAAATGAGGATAAAAAGAGCAATGACTTCAGAGGATTATGAGGATTCATGAGACATCCACAAAACCCTTAACCTGGTGCCCTCCATAGAAACACTCAAAAGAAGTGAGCTGATTTCAGAAGTCATCTTCACAAAAGAACGTCCACCAGATGGGCGGGTTACAGAGTGAGCATCACAAGGTCAGTCAGGGGAGGACTCGGAGATGCGCTGCACCATGCTTTATTACTAACTTGGAGGGTTAGGCATCCTTTTATGCATCAGATGCTACGCAGTGAAGATGGTAGGACTGATGAACCATGGAGTGACTGAGGGGAAGAGGGAGGTGGCAGCGTCTGCGGTGAGCTAGGGGCCCACCACATCTGTCTCTTCCAGCGGCCACCAGGGCACAGAGGTGAGGGCTTGGGGGTCACCCACCTGCCACTGTGGGAGCCCCAGGTGGCCAAGGAATCGCCGGCAGGGCGATCAAAGGTGGACACCGGGAGGGCCAGGCTGGCCTGGGGTGACCGGTGCAGGCTGTCCTCCAGACGCAGACGGAGTCGGGACACCTCCGCTTGTAGCTCTCGGATGGCCTGGCTGGGTAGGGGGTGGAGACAGAAACAGAGATGTGCAAGGAATGGAGATCCAGGGACCTGAGTGCTGCCCGGATGCTGTGGCCTGTGTCCCTTCCATTCAGGCCCAGGGTCTGGCTCTGTTGTCAAATGTTTCCAGAACATTCTTGTTCATCTCCTTCCTTCCTCTCTCCTTTCCTTCCTCCCTTCCTTCCATCTTCCCTCCCTTTCTTTCTTTCTCCTCCTCTCTCGCTTTCTTCTTCTTCTTCTTCTTCTTCTTCTTCTTCTTCTTCTTCTTCTTCTTCTGTGGTATTGGGGATTGAATCCAGAGGTATTCTACCTCTGAGCTACACTCCCAGCCCTATTTTATTTTTTATTTTGAAACAAGGTCTCGCTAAGTTGCAGGGGGCCCCACTAAGTTGCTGAAGCTGGCTGTGAAACTGTGATCCTCCTATCTCAGCTTCGCAAGTACTAGGATTATAGGCATGCACCACCAAGCCTGGTTTCCATCCAATTTTCTTGCTACACATCTTGACACTTTCCTCAGTTCACACCCCTAAGCATTCTGTGAGCAAATAACTCTCCTTTGAGGTTAAACCTCCTAACGTGCGGTGTGGGAGTAGCTGTCTGGAAACACCAGGACACATTCTCAGCAAATAGGACACACTGGCTGAAGGTCCCTTTCAAGTCCCCATCTGACCCACCCCATCCTGGACTACCGTTTGCCCCCCACCTCTCTGTGGCCAGGCCTGTCCTTGCAGAGCTGCTCCCTCCTGGGTTCCCCAAAAAGCTTTTCTTCTGTCATTCACCTCTCTGCTCCTGTAGAGCATGCTTCTCTGTCGCCCCAACCCTGAGCCACTCTCCCCTCTCCTAATCCACACACCCTCACGCCTGCCAGGAGCTCAGAGACTACTGAACCAGACCCAGGCTTCAAGCAGGAGCACAGAGCAGCACATGGAGTATACACAAGGAGACGCCCAGGGTGCTCCCCAGCACAATGACCAGGAGAAGACTGTGCTCAGGCTAGGAGAAGCGGGGTGCTGTCGCTACCCTGAGAAACCCTAGACACAGACCAGCGTCTCATCCACAAGGCAGCACCCAAGCTGCACGCTCCTGGTTTCTCCCCCACAGACTCTAACGGCGAGGCCCTGTCCTGCACCCTTGCTGGCTCCGTGGCAGATGACCCCGCCCAGATGTCCCGCATGCAGACCCCTACACACGGCGTGGCGATGGAGCCTGGGCTGGGGACGGCCATCCTCGGGGCTGATGCAGGCTCTGCACCTACTCTGTGGGTGGCTTCCGGGCTGGGGGCTCCCCTTGGGGTTGCTTCTTGCCTGGTAACCCCTGGACTCATGCTGTCACCGCTGGCAAACATGGGTCTTTGTGAGTGTACAAGAGGGTGTGGGAGGCGCCTCTCTCTCTCTCTCTCTCTCTCTCTCTCTGGCTATGTCCCCGTGAGGTGTGTGCATGACGGGCGTGGGTTTCCCTGGCAATCCCCAGGGAGACGTTTGTTGGGGTTTCCAAGGCACACCACGAGGGGGCTGGCTGCAGGATGGCCACTGTTTAACCCCTGGAAGGCCGAGCTCTGGCTCCCTGTCCAGATAGGCTCTCTAGGCTGGGAGGGACCTGGCGCCCACCTGGGCGTCACTGCCCCTCTCTGGGCTGTCTCTGCCAAGTTCTCAAGCTTTTTCAAGATTTAACTCTTTGGTCCCTGGGTCCCAGCTGGCACTGACTTCATCTCACCCTGGAGACTGACTCTCCCATCCCTGCCCAAGGCATCAGCGTCCAACCGCCTGGCAGCCAGAACTCAGAGGCTTTCTAGATGCTTCTTCCTTGAACACCCCTGAGTCCTGTGGGCTCACCTGCCAAAACCCCTCTTCTGAACAGCATCCCTCCTTCCCCTTCCCAGGCACCATCCCCCTTCCTGGTGAGGCGGCTTTCTTGGCCACTGTTCTCACCCTTGTCAGAGACCTCTTTATTTCTTTCTTTTTTTTTTTGTGGTACTGGGGATTGAACCCAGGGGCATTCTACCTCCGAGCTACACCCCCAGCCCTATTTTTTTCTTTATTTTGAAACAGAGTCTTACTAAGTTGCAGAGAGCCTCACTAAGTAGCTAAGGCTGGCTGTGAACCTATGATCCTCCTGTCTCAGCCTCCCAAGTACTAGGATTACAAGTATGCATCACCATGCCCGGAGACCTCTTTCTAAAACTTACACCTGACCACACCGCTGCCCTGCTTGGATCTCCCTCACTGTGCTTAGCGTGAACCTTCATCCTTTACAGAGCAGCCAGCTAACGCTTTCTCTGGGTGGAGCAGGAGCAACTGTCTGGGCTGCTAACCACTGTGCTGGGGCCCAACAGGTCTCCCCGCAGCTGCTTCCCCTGCCCGGCACTCACTGCTCAACTCCCCCAGCTCGCACTCCAGCATCCAGCTGTCCTGAACTCTCTTTAGAGGTGATAGGCACTCTCTCACCATCAGGGTTTTGCGCATGCTGTTCCTCAGCCAGACACACTGTATCTTCCTTTAGATCTCAGCCAAGATGCCACATCCCTCCCTGCAGCCCTGTGCCCTGTGCCCCTGCATCACTGTGCGGATCATGCTGAGGAGCAGCTGCCTGTATCTCCATCCATCCCACAAGCAGAGGGACCTTCCAAGGCCAAGGACGGTGCCTGGTCCCAGGGCCTGGTAAGCCGTAGCCAAATATGGCTCAGGGCTAACTATTCAACCCAGACTGGCCACCAAAGCCAGCTGCTGGCGTGACCATGCATGTGGGCAACGAGGCTGCACAGGCCCCGGGGCAGTTGCAGGGCAGCTCCCTGGTGCGTCTGAGACAGATGCCCCATCCAGTGCAGCAACAAGAGGGCCAGGGTGCAGAGCAATCTACTCTTCCACTCCCACCCAAGCAAGCAAGCTTAGAAGAACTGCTGAGAGAGAGAGAGAGCAGACAGACGCAGGCACACAGTGGCTTCTGAGTTCCTCCAGTGAATGAGCCAACTATAGAAACAGGCCCACAAGTCCGGACCTGTCTTGAGGGAAGAGGTCGGAGGCTGGGGAGTCTTGGCACGAACCTCTAGGTCATGCTGGCTGCAGAAGTGTCCTCCAAGTCTAGACCACTGAGGCCCCACCGAAACAGCCCTGAGCCGGGTCTGTTGGACCCAACACAAACACCTGAACTTGGGAGCCAGGCCAGGTGCCATACCCCTCTCCCGGCCACCCAGCCCTCCCGCCGCCCAAGAAGCTGGAATTCACACCACCCTGGTTTCCAACTTACTCTCGCCGTGTCCTGCTGAGGGGCAGGTTGGGGGTGGTCTCTGGTGATCCATGGGGCAGAGGGGCAGCTGCCGGGGCTGGGGTACGGGGTGGGCTGAAGGTCCTGCTGGGAAGGAGCTGTTCAGAGATGCGCTTTCGCCTCTCCAGCTCCGAGCCTGGCGGCGCTGGGGAGGCAGAGAGAGAGGTTGGAGTGCATGGGAGCAGAGGATGCTGGAAGCTTCATCTTGTGGGGGTGCAGAACTGAGGCCCCAAATGATGTTCCTGATGCGGCCAGAGACCCATCAACCTCAAAACCAAAAGAAGGTCTGGCTCGGCTGCTTTTAACCAGAACACCCCCAACCCCAACACAGGCAGATTCGAGGCTTCAGGATGCCCCTGAGTGTGAACTGGCTCTTCCCTCAGGCCCCAGACTGTCACTATCTCTCATGGGTTCTGGGACTGGCGGCAGACATCCATGTCCCTCTGAAATGAGTCACACCTTCACGTGTGTGTGCTTCTGGGAAGAGCATGGAAATTCTAAGTAACCTCTCAAAGGGATGGATGACCAAAGACAGAAACCCACTGCCCTGGCCCACTCATAAAGACAGGGGCCCTTGGAATACTCTATGCAGCAATATATAGAGGACCAATCTAAGTGAATCTCTGAAGAAGTTGGCCAAGTAAAAAAGCCAACCCTAAAAGGCCAACATATTTATGATTCCATTTATTATCCAAATGACATAACTGTTGAAATGAGAAGAAATAAGCTACTGCTAGGAGCCAAGGGTGTCGGGGTGTGTGTGAGGGGGGTGGGAGGGTGACTTGTGAGGCTACCCGGGGATCCTTGTGGTCACCAAGATGCATGTATCTTGAGCATGTCGACAGCTGGCTATGACCCTGTTACAGTTTACTAAGATATTATCTCTGGGAGAACCTAACGTATGACCTCTTGTATGTTTATTTCAGTAACAAGTTTGTATGTGTTTTCTAAAGGTAAAAACTGAATCATACCTAGATTTTGTAGATATGGAATGTGTTTATGATATAATGTGAGTGGAAAAAGGAGGCTGTCAAAAATGCACATAGAACAGGATCTCATTTCTATTTTAAGTCTATGTAAATAAATACCTCTATATCAGCATGGAAAAATAGTTCACAGGTACTTTTTTTTTTTTCCCCTTTTGTCCACCCTATCTGTAATTTCAAATTTTCCTACAATGAACATGCATGATATTTTGTATCCTAAAGAGGTTTTCCTGTTTGGTTTTTCAATCCATGCCGTCTGACCATCCCCTGGCTGTGATCACCCCCAGACCCATCCACTCACCCCTCCCAGCCGCCAGCGGGCGCTCCAGGTGGGAGCTGGGCCTCCTCTGCCGGGGAGTGCTGCTCGGGCTGGACAGGTGCTTCTGGGCTTGGCTCCTGGGCGTGCTGGGCTCAGAAGCTCTTCTAGGGGCCAGGGGGGCTCTGGCCTTGGGGTGGGAGGCTCCATCACAAGGTATACATGCTGCTGAGCGTTGACCTAATGTTCCTGGATTGCTAGGAGGTCATGGGGGGAGGGGGACACACTGAGGTCACACAGAGAGGCCTCAGGCTGTGGCACCCAAGTCCATCCACATGCTAAACCAGTGAGCTCTCAAACTTTGGGACTTAGCATCTCTGGCGGGATATTTCTAAGTACACACCCATATTATACAGCCTTATCCTAACCGCCTATGCCCCACATGCCTGGCTGATTCGTATATGGGAAATTGCAAAGTTTCACTTATCTTTTAGAAAGCATAGAGAATTTCCAATCCTTTCTCTGTGTGTACCCTTGGGCTGTCCAGTGGGCCTCCACCCCACCTTGGAGGTCACCAGTCTATATAGTGGTCATCACCCCACCCTGCACCCACACTCCCCCGCCCTGTGCCTTCCCCACTCCACCACCTGAGTGCCCTGGGCTCCTGGCTTCTGTTGCCCTCACCCAGTCCTCCCTGTGCCTTTTATTCATTTACCCACTCAGGTGTCATCTGCTCAGCAAGTATTAATTGAGTGACACTGGGCAAGTCACCTCCCCTCTCTGAGCTCTGCTAGAGCAATAAGATGGGATCATTGCTGGGGAATGCAATGGGCCTGTGAATGCCCAGACCATCCACCTCCTAGACGATCCCAGGTGTGTGATGTGTACGGGACAGGGTCAGGTCTGGGGATACCTGATGTGTGAGAGCCGGTGTTCTGGGGTGTGGGTGAAGGGAGATACTCTGCTGGTTTCCGAGCCCACAAAGCCACTGTCTGTCTCTGGAGATGCCATCCAGGGCTCCTGAAAGAGGCAGTGTCTCTTTAAGTCTGAGGAATGTGCTCAGGTACAGGGGGAAGCCGCTCCCAGGTCCTGGCTGTGCCCCACATTCCAGTGGCTCAGAAGCCCCAGGGATCCCAATAGCCAGGCCCAGGACTCGAGGGTCCAGAACAAGACCCCGCACCTTGGGAGGACACCAGCAAGTCCAGCCTCCCTGGGGAGTGGTGCCAGGGCCTGTAGCCAACGAGGAACAGAAAGAGGAGAAGAGGAAATCCTTACTCATGGCATGGACTGCAATGCCATGTCTCATCTGACTGCAGAAATGCTCAGGCCCAACCAAACACGTGCACACATCCTGCCCGCCGGGCTTAGTGAGGCACCGAGAACACGCAGCCATAGCGCCCGGGCGCTCACGGTCTAGTCCTGAGTCCTGACCATGGGCTCCTTAGGACCACAGAGTGTGTGTGCACCCATGAGTGTACGTGCATGTGTCCACGCATTAGTCTATGACAGGACCTGTCACGTAAGTCACATTTCCAAGGTAGTCTATAACCCTGGCCAATGCTAAAAAAATCACTGCTTTAATGATGCAGAATCAAGAGCTAATCCTGGCTGAGATACGCGAGACCAGAGAAAGAGAGACACTAGTTCTTCTTTATCTTCCTCTTCCTCTTCCATTTTCATCTTCATCTTTTGTACTGGAGATTGAACCCAGAGGCATCCTACCTCCAAGCTATACCCCTAGCCCTTTTATTTATTTATTTTAATTATTTATTTTGAAACGGTCTTTCTCAGTTGCTGAGGGCCTCACCAAGTTGCTGAGACTGGCCTCAAACCTGTGATCCTCCTTGTCTCAGCCTCCCAAGTCCCAGGATTACAGGCATGTACCACCAGCTCAGCTAGCCCTGAGCTTCCGAGCCAGGCCTGAGCAGGCTTACCTCCCGGTGGGGCCCGCCAGCTTGGTGCGAGGACTTCTGTGGAAGGTGCTCAGAGATGCCACTGCCTTCCAGGCTGGTCAGACTGCTCTGGTGGGACGCACGGTGAGGTGGCATGCCGGACCCCGCAGGAGCTGCCTCCACCTCGCCCAGGCCTGGTGTCTGCCTGTCTCTGGCCTTGGAAGTGTGGAAGCCCGGTGGCTTCGAGGACACCATCTGCTCTTCATCCTCCCTGGCAAGGAAGAAACATTCCATCCCTGAGACCTAACAGGAGTCCGGCTGTCCAGGGACAAGCTCTGCAGCCTCTGGGTGCCCATCCTGCTTCTCCCACCTTCCAGCTCTGTGGCCTTGGGCAAGCACTTGCCCTCTCTGAACCTTCCATTTTTTTTTTTTTTAGCTGTAAAATGAGGATGTCAACAAAACCCACCCAAGACACCACAGCAGAAAAACTGTGGAAACAAATGAGATGAAGCAGCATTCCCCCCAGAGTTCAGGAGTCTGCACCCCGTTTCCCCCACGTGGCTGCTTCCAGACTCCCATCCGCTCAGAGACTCCATGCCCCTACTAAACACAGGAGACCAGAGCTTCATGTTACATATAGAAACTAACATTGACAATACATGGAAGAAACATGGGAAAATAGTCTGGGTAGACCCCCTGGCCCTGCTCAAGGCTCTGGGCTGAGGTCGGCTTGTGCGGCCTCTCTGCCGCTGTCTCTGTGCATCTCTCCCTCCAAAGGAAGATGGAGAGGTGTTAAAGACATGCCAGCAGTCACTGAGACCATGTCCCGTGGTACCCAGCAGCGTCTCAAGTATTCTCGGTGGAATACACGCCACAGTGTGGAGAGCCGGACGGGCTGGATGCTGTGCAGAGCCCTCTTGCTCACTCTGCAAGCAGCACCCCTGTGGTTTCAGAGGGGGTTGCAGGGCACCTTGGGGAGGCTCTGTGACTTACTCCCTGGAATTTTTCTCGGCCCGAGCCGGGTATTGCCCCCAGAGAACCTCGGTGGTTTCTGCTTTTCCTGGAGCTGAGGCTGGCCCGTCAGCTTCCCGGGTGTGATCCTGCTCCTGCTCCTCCACCTTCAAGGCTTCCGGGAGGGACTTCACGCTGAGGTACCTGCAGAAGAACGCACGGTGGGTCGTGACCTCCGCCCAGCAGGACTGTGGCGAGGCAGCCTCTGGCCAGATACCCCATCAGCGGCCTCCCTTAGGTGGGTGCTCACCGATCCAGAAGGCCGTGGAAATCCTGCTCCACCTGCAGCTCCTTGTGCCTGAGCGGTGCTGGGAGGCCCAGCGGCCTGTCCTCCGCCTCGCTGATGTTGGGGCTCATGTCCGCGTCCACGTTCATGTTCACGTACAGTGGGCAGGCGGCGGTGGCGGGCTGAGCCAGAGAGTAAGGGTGGAGGTTAGATTCAGCTTCCAAGCACCTACCTAGACCTTCTCGTGCTGGGTGCTGATGAGTAAGAGATGCCTTAGACTTGCTAACCACCCTCTCATGTACGCACACAATGTCGGACTGGACCATGTGACTGTCAGTGCTGGCTGCCACGGACTGAGCACCTGATACCTGCGGGTACCACATGGGTACCACGTCTCAGTGACGCCACCAGTCCAGAGTATCATCTTACAGACAGGTCACTAGGCTTACGAGATTTGTCCAAAGCCACATGGAAGTGAGGGGCAGATTTGAACCCAGATTTCCTGCCAGAGGCCTCTCTCCTCACACCCCTCCATTCCAGTCTGGCCGACCCATCACAGTGTGCGAGATCTCCCCCAAACCACCATGCTGGCCAGATGTCCTACCCACCAGCCCTAACATGGGACCTCCTCCCGCTCCAGCCCTCAGCAGGCAAATCTTTGTGGTGCAGAAACAAGAAGCCCAGAGGACAGAGATGCCACTACTGTCACCTGTGTGACCAAACTACACTCTGCTCAGCTGCAAAGCGGTGGCCTCCAGGGGCTGTGGAGGGCCGGGGAGACTTCTACAACGCCCCTCAGTGCAAGCCTGTGAGTTCTCATCTTGCACCAGCACTTCCAGCCAAGTCCTCGGTCATCCTTGATCTCTCCCTCTCATGGCCACAAGTCCTGTCCAATGCCTTCTACACCTCCCTCAGGTCCATGCCCGTCTCTCCCTCCAGCCCGCCACCTCCCCAGCCTCGGACTAGTCCACCCACAAATCTTTTATAGCATCTTCCCTGGAACTCCAGGAAGAGCAGAAGCCCCAGCTCTCGATGGGACCTGCAAACCCGGCATCCCGGGGCCTACGCTGCCTGCCCTGCTGGATGACTCCTCTGCACTGAGTAATTCCTTCTCATCCTCAGCTCTCATTTCAACAGGACTTCTTCTGGGACAGCTTCTTAGTCTCCCCCCACCCCAACTCCAACTCAGTCATATCGGCCTGTTTTCTACTCTCGAAGAACCCTGTAATTCTTGTGGGCACAGCTCAAGATGATACCTAAATACTTATTCAACTATCCAGAAAACCCTATGGGGGTAGAGGTCACCTTCTCCACCTCCCCCACCCCCACTCAATCCCCCCCACCTTGGGTCATGGGTCTTGGCACATACTTCATCAACAGGTGGTGAAGAAATCAACCAATGTGCAGTGAATGAAAGAAAACAGGCTAACAGGTACCTCCGGGTAGGGGGTCTGGGCAGCTGGCATGGAGGCTTGTCCGGAGGGAGCAGGCAGGTGTGCTGGCTGCTGGGGGAAGGGCACAGCTGGGGCACCATCCAGAGCCGAGTCTGATCCCAATGGTGCAGGCTCTTGCTGGGTCTGGTCCATGTGGTCCTTTAGTTCTTCCAGGCGAATTCCCAGGTGGTATATCTCTGCCTCCAGCTCCCTGGAATGGGAAAACATCAGCACCAGGAGATCAGAATGACAGCCAGAGCCAACTGGTCCAGGAAGCCACATGTCAGAGCAGAGACCCACGGGAATGCTCATTTAGGGTCCACTTATGTCAACATTTGGATGATACTGAGGGCTTGAAATAAACAGGATGAAAGAAGATTCCACTGGGAATCAGGAGGCTTAGCCTGGGTCCCCTCTGCCGTCCCCAGGCTGTGAGGCATTAGGTAAAGCCCGCCCCGCTTGGCCTTGGCTTCCCCACTGTCCAGTGAGGGGCTTCAGCTCTTATCCAAGGTGCCCTCTCACACAGTGCATCTAAAGGATCACAAATCTCAGTGTTCGAGTACTCCACCATCTGGACGTTGCTAATTGGGGTAGGACTTCTCCTGTGTCCCTGGTGCATGGATTATGAGGATCAAATGCCTCCCTGTTGGTGCCCAAGGGAATGCAGTGGGCTGTCCCACCTGCTCTCCCAGGCCTGCCTCCCCAGTCCATACCTGGTGGGATCAAATTTCCCAGGTGTCCCTTGGGAGCCGGCCAGGTGCGGGGACAGGTACGGTGACAGGTGCGGCTCCCTGCAGGCCTGCAGGTACTCCTCCTCCAGGGCTGTGTGGGCAGCCTTCAGACGCTGGAAGCCCTGAAACCAGACAGGTCAGAAATACTGAGAGCCCAGCCCCACGGGCTCTATCCTGCAGATGCAGTGGGAGCCCCTGGGAGACAGGGGCTGGGGTTGGGACCTCTGGAAGCTGGTCAAATTCTCTGCCATCAGACCAGCATGGCAGAGGCGTGACTTAGAGCCTGGGCAGCACCCAGAGGGCACCAGCCCTTCCTGGGTAGACCCAAAGGACCCTGATGTACCACAGCAGGTCTGGCATCAAATATACTACCACTATGTCCCCATAAGAATCTAGTACCTGAGAGACCCTGAGTCTTCAGTCTCCATTTGCAAAACTGAGGGTTTCCCAGAAAATTAGCCCCTTTTCCCCAAGTCCTCATAGCTATTAAGACAGATGGTATTATCACAGCATACTACAGATCAGGGTGACCAACACTTCCAGAACATCGGGGCTCTGTGCTAAAGCGCTCTGCATTTCTTCATTTTATCTCCAAAATAATCTTAACAAGAGGGATACTTTCTCATCTTCACTTAAACAGGATGCAACTGAGGTACAGAGAGGTTCAGCTGGTGAACAGAGGGCACACAGTGAGAGCAAGTTGTGCGACCAGGATATGAACCCAGGCTCTCTGGCTCCAGAGCTCACTGTCCTAATAATTATGCTAGTAAACATGTTCATAGCTAATACATGGCCCAAACCACAGGAGCTGAGGCTGTCTTCAAACCTGCGATCCTCCTGTCTCAGCCTCCCACGTACTGGGATTATAGGCATGTGCCACCGTGAATGGCTGCTGTAATATCTCTTTATAACCCAGGGGTCCTGCATTTGTCCCTCCAGGGCCTCCCTTTGCTCTTCTTCTCACCCTGTCTGTCCCATAGGATGGACCCATAAGAAATATAAGAAATCCAAGAGCTGGAGGAGACAGATGTGGGAGTGGGGGCAGCACTAGCAGCTGCTTCTCCCTGGGGCTTCCCAGTCCTTCTTGGGTCTTCCAGTTCTGCCCACGGCCGTGCTCAGCCCCTGCCTTGACCCCCTCACTCCCTTGGCTGCCGTCTATGGGTGGCCTTTGAGTTGTTTCAGCTCCAGCGGGGTTAAATGGGATCACAGCGCTAACTGCCCCCTGCGTTTTTATGATGATAAATGAAGTAATGTACACTGAGGGCTTCCCCCCTGCCTGGCACACAACCACCATGGCTTCATCGGTGGTAACCACTGTGAGATAGTGATCACTATGCTGAAAAGCTAAGAGGAGCTGTTTGCTCTAGGAGACGCCGTGTCTGGGACTCTCTCATCTGGCTTGCAGTAGAAGAGGCTCCGGAGGCTCAGCTGTGGGGCAGGGGTTGCCTGGGGGCTCCGGGGGCATCTCCTGAATCCAGCAGTACCTTGAGTTGGTCCTGGGGTGTAAGCCGTCCCACCTGCATCAGTCCCTCGAAGGATTCCACCTGGATGTTGGGAGGGGAGGAAATGTGCTCTGTTAACCCACTCCTATCTGAGTGTTGCAGACTCCTGCAGCCGGCCACATTCATGCTTTTGCATGAAAAGCTGGGTCTGGCCTCAGGATGTGGGGTTTCTACCAAGCAGAGAGATGGGATGCTGGAAACAGACTCTATGGCTGTCCTTGGCCAGGGCAGCCTGGGGAAAAGCCCCAGTGGAACTTAGGGAAATTTACTGATAACAAAGCACACACGCTCCTATGTGTGAAGACCTGTGAGTGTATTTACTGCAGCATGGTTGTGGGGACAGACAGGAAACAGCCTAACTGTCTGTCCATGGACTGGTACACAGCCACCAAGAGAAGAAAGACACACGCAGATGTTTTGATGCATTAATGCCTCCAAGGGCTATTCTTCGGTGTGACACTAAGGTACTAGTGGAATACATAGGAAATAAAAAGAAGAATGGTACAGTTGTCCTTAGTAGCAGTGGGAGACTGTTTTCAGGACCCCCTCAACCCCAATGGGTATCAGAATCTGAGGATGCTCAAGTGCTTTATATCAATGACCTAGTATTTGCATGAAGAGGGAGAAGATGTATTTCTCACTGAATATACCCTTTGCACTCTGTGAGGGTCTAGACATAGTATGCACATCTATGATTTTCAGAAAAAAATGATAAAAAAACCCACAAGGTATGATCTGGGGACCATTTCAGGAAAGGATCAGTGTTGAAATATACTACAGAAATTTACATAACTATACTACAACAATTTATGTAATATATTAAATAGAAATGTAATATGAGCTGCAGGTATAATTTTAAACTTTTAGGGGCCACATTAAAATGAAAGCAGATAAAATGAATAATATGATAATTCATCTCAAAGATCATTTAGACATGTAATCACTATAAATAGTTACTAGGAAGATATTCCGTATTAAAGGTCTTTAATGTGGAAAACACTCTGAAGTCTGGTATGTGCTTGACACTCACAGTGTGTCTTCATTCAGACCTATCACATGTCAAAAACTCAACAGCCACAAGGGCTAGTGGGTCACATGTGGGGCAGTGCAGCAGGGCTGGCTCCTGCTCAGTGTGATGACCTGATTTTTTTTTTTTTTTTTTTTTGGTGCTAGGGATTGAACCCAGGGGCATTCTACCTTCGAGCTACACCCCTAGTCCTATTTTCTATTCTTTACTTTGAAACAGGGTCTCATTAAGTTGCAGAGGGCCTCACTAAGTAGTTGAGGCTGGCCACGAACCCGGATCCTCCTGTCTCAGCCTCCCAAGCACCGGGATTACAAGTATGGGCCACCATGCCCGGCTTCCATCCATTTACATGAAATGTCCAGAACAGGCAAACCCACGGAGACAGAAAGCAGGTGAGCAGTGGCCCAAGGTTGGGCAAAGCAGGGGGTGGGAGGCAGGCGGGAGGGAGGGAGGGACTGCCGGTCAACATGGGGTTTCTTACAGGAAATGAAAATTCTAAAATAGGCCACAAGGAAGGCTGCATGACTGTGAGCATACTAAAACCACGATGGCACGTGTGTGTGTGTGTGTGTGTGTGTGTGTGTGTGTGTGTGTGTAGGGGGGTACTGGGGATTGAACCCAGAGGCATTCTAACCCTGAGCTACACCCCCAGCCTTATTTTTATTCTTTATTTTGAAACAGGGCCTTGCTAAGTTGTGGAGGGCCTCACTAAGTAGCTGAGGATGGCTGTAAACCCACCATCCTCCTGTCTCAGCCTCCCAAGTACTGAGATTACAAGTGTATGCCATCACGCCCAGCTGACATACATCTTAAGTGAGTGACAGAGTATGCTATGTGAATTGTATCCTAATGATTGAAAAGAGAAAGAAGAAAGAAAAGGCAAGGAAATGGGGAAAAAAAATTGTGTTTCTGTGAAAGTTTGTTTATGGATATGGTACAGGTAACAACTGCATTTCCACATTTGCACTGACAATTAAGAAGCTCAAAGCCCATGGTGTGACTAGTTAAGTGCTCAGGGTCCAGCACACATTTTGTTTACTCACTTTACCCTAAGTTCCTCTCTTTTTCTCTACTCTTACTTCCTCTCTGCCCCAGTTTCCTAACTTCTGTTTTCAGACTGTGGTTAAACGTTAGGTATTTTCATAAGTTGCTCTAAGCACGTCTGGAGTAAGGCCAAGTGTGTGTTTATAATAAGACCTGCAAACAATTCAGTTACTTGGAGTGTGTGGTGAAAACAGACCCAGTAAGAGGCAATCGAGAACTGATTTCGATCATGAAATGAACTAAGAGGGGTGACTTATCCTGAAGAGGATAAGGGAGGGCGGAGGCTCCGTCCCTTCCAGATCCTGAAGGAGCTGATTCCCCCGGGGCTGATGGGAGATGCTTTCAAACACAACTGGAGGGTGCTGGGGACCGAACCCAGGGTGTTCTACCTCTAAGCTACACCCACAGCCCTTTTTATTTTTTATTTTGAAACAGGGTCTTGCTAGGTTACTGAGGTTGGCCTCAAACCTGTGATCCTCCTATCTCAATCTCCTAAGAACTGGGAGTCCAGGTGTGTGCCACCACGCCTGGCTCTGGAGGGGTTTGGATGGGAGGCAATGCTCAGCAAAGAGGGTGAACCTGGTCCTGGCGACAGGACTGGAGCAGTGTGGCCTGAAGCCAGGGGGAGGACTGGGTTTTAGAGGCTGAGTCTCAAGGCGGTATGGAGGCTGGGGAGTGAGGAGCAGTCTCTCCGGGAGCCTGCCGCCCACACAGGTAGAGCCCCTGTGTCCTCCAGGTAAGTTAAGCCTTGTGGGCAAGGCTGGGGTCCACTCACCTTGGCCAGGAGCTGGCTGGCCTGAGAGGCCAGCACCTTGGTCCACTCCGTGGAGGGTGGGTCCATGGTGACATCCTGGTTCTCCGGAAGCCACACTGGGGTGGGCGCGCTGGCGGGTGAGGAGGGGCTCAGGTCTCCTCTGGCCGGCGGCCTCCCTGGAATACACAGGCACTGAGCAATGGGGCCAAGGACAATCCTGGGGTGGAAAGCTAGATGCCTAGCCTGGAGGCCACCACCTTCACCATCAAGTTACAGCTGGCCACGTGCGGCCAGGTGTGTACTGCCTCCTGGTTACAGGTGAGAATCAGGTCCCAGTCCACCCAGGATGCACAGATGGGAAAGGAAGAGCCACGCCAGGTCCCTGAATCCCAGTGTGGGCTCTGACTCAGGTAGACATGGGTTCGAGACCTGACCCTCCCTCTTCGCAGCTGTGTGACCTCCAATGTGCTCTGGCCTCCACGAGCCATGGCCTCCTAACCGTTGTGAGTAACCACAGCGTGGAAAGTGAATCCAGACCGTGAGTGTCACGCTTCATGGAAGGCATGGCTCCCAAATGGGCCCCACGAGGACCATGCATTACCCAACACGCCCACCATCACCAAGGTGCCAAGCGGCAGAACCGGGGCACTGCCCAAGCCTTTTGGGCTCACAGCAGGACAAGCTCCCCACCTCTGCTCAACCTCCTCAAGCCAAAACCCAGAGAGTGGCCTTGGCTTCCTTCTTCCCCATCCTGAAGCCAATGCCCACCCCCCCTCTGCTGGAGCACATTCCCAGAGCAGCATCAAAGGCAGAAGGAGCCTGCAGCCACCCCTGCCCCCAGACGTACCTGTGGCCTCCTGGCCCTGGGGGTCCTTGGCGGGGCTGGGCCACCACTCTGCGGAGTGGAGATGTGGGATGGTGAAGGACAGGACCTTGGTCCCCTGGGGCGCCATCCCCATGTGGACGCTGTGGCTGGGCTGGGGTGGGTCTGAGTACAGATGCACCTGCGGTAGAGGGAGGCAGGGGTGTGTCAGGTCAGGGCGGCGACTCACCTGAGATGCCGTCCTTCACTGTTTTCCACCCGAGAGCCCAGCGAACACACCTGGAGCGATGAGCGCTACCTCCACCGGGGTGGCCCAGACACAGGGAGAAGGGCTTAAGGCCCCTCACTATCTCTTTACGATGAAGGCAGGGCAGGGACCATCACCCCCATTTTCCAGAAGAGTAAACAAAAACTGCAAGTTAAGTCACTTACTCAAAATCTCCCTTTGATAAGTCCTTGGACCGATTACAAGGTTGCTCTATAGGACCCCAAGGCCTCTGCTTTTCTACTATTAACAGTAATTGTTATTAGTAATATTTGAGGTGAGGTAATTATAATAATTAGTATGTAGTAAATAGCAAGTAATTATAATTGTTAATATTTCTTAATAAAGTAAAATATTTCCAACAGTAGTTATTACTCTATTGATAAGAAGTACCAAGGAGCACCTGTTTGAATGAGTGATGGGCACACCAAGTGAACAAATGGGTCTCTCTGGTAGCAGAGCCCAGCACTGAGGATGGATTGAATGTGGCAAACAGCCCGGTGTGAGAGAGAGAAGCCTGGAGCGAGGCAGACGACCAAGAAAGAACTCAAGCTCAGAGGTGGAGGGACTTCGTGCTCCGAGCGGGATTCAGGGCAGAGGAAGGGAGCTGGGCTGTGTCCTTGTAAGCAGTGGGCACTGACCAAGCCTGGCCCGTTTGCTCCTGTGTTCTCTGGACCACAGAAGTTTGCCAACCCTGGCTTAGTGTGTGGGCTCCATGGTCAGAGCCTGGGTTTGCATCCAGGTTCTACCACCGCGATCATGGAGTCCTAGCTGCCATAGCTAACACCTCTGTGCATGAAGTAAGTCATCACTGTCACCATCGTCACCATTGTCACCATCATTGCTACCACCACCACTGCCATCATCTCTATCATCATTATTACCATTATCATTACCATTATTACCATCATTACTACCATCAGTACCACCATTAC
>PVLC010015318.1:14689-37834 GCA_004027655.1 Graphiurus murinus | reverse complement strand
TCACTAAGTTTCAGAAGGTCTCACTAAGTTGCTGAAGCTGGCTGCAAACCTGCGATCCTCCCTATCTCGGCCTCCCAAGTGCTGGGATTACGAGAATGCACCACTATTTTCAGCAACTTACTTTTTCAGTTTGAAACAGGATCTCAATAATTTACTAAGGGCCTCTCTAAGTTGCTGAGGCTGGTCTTGAACCTGTCATCTTCCTGTCTCAGCCTCCCAAGTACTGGGATTACAGGCATGTGCCACCATACCCAACTATGTTTCAACCTTAAAGACATGCAGACTACTAGTGAAGTTGAATGTTACTATAGATATTACATATTCACATGGTCATTTTCTCCAGCCCATGTGTCTTTATTTTATGGACAATTTTGATGGATTTTTCAAGGATGAACTTGATCATACTGACATTTACCTTATATGTTGATGATAGAATTTAACCTTTACAAAATGTGACCTCATATATAGATAAACATTTTCAAATAAGTTCTCTTATCTAGTTATGTTCTTCAATCTATGAAAAACTGTTTTTGAGAGATATTGTCTGAATTGATAACTTTTGATTTCCTGCAAGAATTAGCATGAATTCCAAACAAAGAGGGTTGGAAAAGAATGTTTTAAGATTGTAAGTAGATAAATATAATTTACTTAGATAAATTTATCTATTAACTAAATTGATTTGAGCTCTCATGTTCCAGGTACTTTGCTAGATGCTGGAGATATAGGAGGAAAGAAATAAGCAAATAAACAGTCAAGCCCATTACAGGTAGCCGGATGTGATGTCACAAGCCTGTAATCCTAGTAGTTGGAACCATAGATAGAGGATCTCAAGTTTGAGGACAGCTTCAGGAACTTAATGAGATCCTTAGAAATGTGGTGAGACCTTGTTTCAATGTAAGAGAATAAAAAGGGTTAGGGGTGTAGCTCAGAGGTAGAATCCCAGTACCCCCCCCACAAATAAATAAATAAATAAATAAATGAATAAATTAATAAATAAAAAATAGGGCTGGGGATATAACTCAGAGGTAGAATGCCCCTGGGTTCAATCCCCAGTACCCAAAACAAAACAAAACATTACAGATAGAGATAAGTGCTATGATGAAAATAGTGTTCAAGTAATTGGGGATTAATGTCAAGGGAGAGAAATTAGATAGTGTAGTCAGGGAAGGCTCCCTTAAAAAAGGAACATTTGTTTGATCTGAGACATGAATGACAGAAAGTAGCCAATCATGTTAGAGTTCCTGGAAGAGGTAACACCATGTGCAAAGGCCTTAGATGTGAACCAGGGCAGAAAGGAGGATCCTGTGACCAAGGCCCAGTGGCTGGCGGTGGGAAGGGAGGAAATCAGGTCAGAAAGGAGAGTGCACCTCCTAGGTACTGTCAGCTGTGTGACTGAACAGAAGACCAGATTTCAACATCTCTTTGTCCCTTAAGCTTTGGCTATCTTCAGTGAGGAATGGAACTGACCCATGTCAGGGTCTGGCTGGACTCAGGTCTCACCAGTCCGTGTACCTCTTCATGCAGGAGGAGGGACAGGGCAGAGCCAGCCCTGGAAGACGAGTGCAGCTTGGCATTGTATATAAGGGCATGGCTGGCAGCTCTGACCTCACCTGTAATAATATCAACACACCTCTCTTCTGTATTGTGTGATGAGGTGGGGGACAAGGGAAAGTGAGGGAAGCCATATCAAAATCTAGTCTTTAGTTTCTTGCATGCCCATTTCCTGTGACTCTTTTCTACTGAAAAAGAGTTACAGGAAAGAGTCATGGGTGTTTCAAAGCTCTGCTGATAGATAAACATGCAAGGTCACGGTGTACACTTATGGCATGCTGTCTTGGATGCATTTGAAATTGGGTGAGCAGGTGCAGAAGCCCTTCCAATCAACTGTGCCTTGGCTGTTTACCCTGGACTGAGGGCATCAGGTGTGCAGTGTGCAGCTTGGCTAATACAATGAATTAAATCAGAAAATATCTAAGAGGCCCTTAGTTCCTTTTGGTTGTAACCCACTCAGAAGTTTAAAAGATGGAGTTCAGAGTCCTGAGAAGTACAAAGTATATGGCTTCTTGTGAATTCTTCAGCTAGACACATAAATACAGATCTCTCCCCACTGGATATGCATGGTTCAGATATTCCTGAGTTGGCCAGGGGGGAAATGATAGGCAAATGGCTTTTCTCAATTTCCCTTTACCTGCCATTTGGAGCCAACTTAATGAGCACAGATAATACCCAGCTTCTTAATACAAAGACTTATTTATTAGAAATATAAAGAAGACAAATAAGGCTGGGCATGATGGTACACATTTGTAATCCAAGTACTTGAGAGTCTGAGACAGGAGAATCACAGGTTTGACACCAGCCTCAGTAACTTAGCAAGACCCTCAGAAATTTAGTGAGACCCTGTTTCAAAATAAAATAAGGCTGGGAGTATAGCTTGGAGGTAGAATGCTCCTGGCTTCAATCCCCAGTACCAAACAAAGGGAAATAATAGCAACAGCAACAACAACACCCCCACTCCTTCCCAAAAAACCCAAACCCAAACCATGCCCTCCAACTCCTCATCCCCCCATGAACAGGGTTCTTTAGTGTCTTGGTGGGAGATCATCTCACAACTAGGCACTTTTTTTTTGCAGTACTAGAGATCCTCCAGTCTCGGCCTCCCAAGTACTGGGATTACAAGCGTGCGCCACCATGCCCAGAGACAGGCACCTTTCATCACCATAAAGATGAAAACTCCTCTTGTACCCATGCTCGAGCAGCACCAGACCTCAGCCTCTACAGGCTTTTTAAAAGGAAGAAGCCAGAAGGAGAACTAGTGCTCAGAGTAACATTCAAAGAAGCAGATTTCTTACAAGGCTGCTACCTCAGAAGAAGGGATCATTAGAATGATCCAAATGGTAACTTGTTAGAAGGGGGGGCAATCAATTCACCTGTTTTCCCTACCCCTGTGTCCATATTCTCTTGTGTCTTTGTACTTTTGGTCACATTGTGCTCTGTGCCCAGAAGGCACCTTCACCTCCACCTTCCATCCCTTTGCTCTGCTTTTACAGATTTTTTTTAAAGATTCAGTTTAGAATTACCAGTTATGAGAAGCCTTTCTGGTAGTTTCAAGCCTAATAACACCCTTTGCTCTCTCCCCACCATCTGCAGTCCTAGCCACACCATGGATTCCTCCATCCGAGAAAACACATATCTTAAAATTCATCCCCAGTCAATGGAATGTGAACAAAATGACTCACACATCTTGGGGGTCATGTCCTTATCTAACAGATATGTTATTATAACAGATATGTATTATATATATGCATATATTACATATATATACATATACATATATACATATATTATATATAACAGATATTATAATACATATAGCAGATATTGCTTATCTGACATCTGTTTATTCATATGTCCTGTGGGCTGAAATACACGTGTTGGGTCAAGTTTGACCTTGTAGATGAGGATAATACCCTGGAGGCAGGTCCACCTACAAGGAGTCTGGCTCCCTGGATAGTGGAAGAGCTCCTTCATCTGTGTCTACCCACTGTCCTATGGTTGGGCTACTAGGCAGCAGAGTGTTAACTCTGTCTCATTTCGAAGTGCTAAATCTTTCAGTTCCTTTTTGCAACAGCTTTGTGCATGCCCTTCTAAATACAGTGAGGAAACAGGGGAAAGAAAAGGGTTTCTGGGAGCAAATATTCCAACCTTGTAAGGTGGGCAGTTCTCATTTGAAGAAGTGGTTTTTAGCTGAGCCTTGAAGGTATGGATTGAATTAGTTGTTATATTATGAACTATAGCAATAAAATAGCTTGTTTCTGAAATTTTGAATGCTGAAAATGAAATTTAAAAATCTCTTAAGCTTTGTATTTTAAATGGAGAGTGGTTGTCAAATCTTAGAGAAAAAATGAATTCTTTGGTGCCAGGAGAGCAGCATTTCATAGGCTATATAGTCTTCAACCAGGAAAAAATACCATTGTGGTCATTTTGCTGCTGTAATTCTTTGTTGTGATAAATGCCATTGCCAATGTACTTCCACTAAGGAAGCACAATAAAGGAATAACATGAAAAGAAGACTCACTTTTGCCCTCCTTGATAGCTCAGCCCTTACTCTCCTCCCAATGTCTAGTTGTGAAATATGTTATTAGTCATTATCTTAGAGGAACATGGATTACATAGAATCACTCATTGAAGGTGGTCATATAAAAATGGAACAGATATAAGATACTTCTTAATCATTTCTATATCCTTTTTCTAGGATTCATGAGTTTATTTATTTATTTATTTATTTATTTATTTATTTTGCGGTACTGGGGATTGAACTCAGGGGCATTCTACCTCCGAGCTATACCCCCAGCCCTATTTTTTATTCTTTATTTTGAAACCGAGTCTCACTAAGTTGCGGAGGGCCTCACTAGGTAGCTGAGGCTGGCCGCGAACCCGGATCTTCCCGTCTCAGCCTCCCGAATGCTGGGATTACAAGCGTGCGCCACCACGCCCGGCTATGAGTTTATTTTTTAATCATGCACATCTTCCAAGTGAAATGCACTTGGCATGATTACTATTGATGGACTCATTTCCAAATCTATTATAAAGTAGTAAAAAAAAAACTTAGGTAATGGCTTGTACATGGCAAACCCCTCAGATGTTGTAGAATAAGTAAATGTTTTATTTTAAAATTATTATCAAACCATATTTACTCATTGGCAATCAAGGAATGACTTAGTAAGGCTGCAGTTTCCCATTTGTCATTGACAGGCAACATAAGGTGTGGTGAAATATGTACACAGGGGAGCTAGATAACTCCAACTGGAATCCTGGCTCTACTAGCTGTGTGAACTTTGGAAAATTATTGAATATCTTCATGCTTCAGTTTCTCTTCTAAAAATAGGTATTATAATAATAGCAGTATAGTGTGGGCATTAAGAATTAAGTAAATGTGGAAGTAGAAGGAAATAGGAAAGAAAATGGATTTCATGAAAATGAAGAGAGAGACCAGTAGAGGGAGGGAGAAGAGAAGGGGAAAAAGAAGTCTTGAGGAAGGAAACAAACCAAGTAATATGCCCATATATGAAGGTATCACTAACAATCTTAGTAGTATGTGTGGAGAGAGAAGAAGGGGTAGCCAGATGGGTTAGGAGGGAACCACACCAAGAGATGTTGTGTGCATATAAAAATGTATCACTTTGAGTCTCACTATAATATATAATTATATTACACCAGTGAAATTCTAAAAAAAGTCCTTAGAACAGTTCCTAGCACATATTAAGCACTGTTTATGTTTGGCTAATAAACTGCCTTCAAGAGCTATTATCTTGAAAGACTGATAGAAACAAATGATGTTTCTGTGTGTTATGAAAGGTCTAAGTCGGGAATACTCAATCAGTTGCTTATATTCTCCAGGAGGGTATATCAGAACTCTAACCTTATATAGGTTGAAGAATTATATTTAATATGATAAGCATATTTAGTATCATAACATTTTCATATTGGAAAACTTAATCTAGTTTTCTAAAAATAGAAACTGTAGAACGTGTGATGGTATCCCCAGCAACCTACTTTGTAGATATTCAGGAACTGATACTTAATTTTATATGGGACTAAAAGGGTCTTAAATTGCCAAAACTACCAAAGAAGAACAAATTTGGGGGGCACACATTACTTGATTTCAAGACTTACTAGAGTGCTACAGTTATCAGGATATCATGCTATTGGTAATAGACTAGACATATGGATCAATGGAACAGAACTGAGAGCTTAGAAATAACCCACCAAAAAGCCGGGCGTGGTGGCGCACGCTTGTAATCCCAGCATTCGGGAGGCTGAGACCGGAGGATCCGGGTTCGCGGCCAGCCTCAGCTACCTAGTGAGGCATTCCGCAACTTAGTGAGACCCTGTTTCAAAATAAAGAATAAAAAATAGGGCTGGGGGTGTAGCTCGGAGGTAGAATGCTCCTGAGTTCAATCCCCAGTACTGCAAAAAAAAAAAAAAGAAATAACCCACCAAAATACGGTGATTATTTTTGCAAAAGTAATCCAAAGGAGAGAGGATAGTCTTTTCAATAAATGATGTTGGAACAACTGAGTTATCACATACAAAAAAAGAACCTTGACACAAACAAAATCATCCTTGCCACACAAATTCTCCTAAAATTCCAAGAAAACTCTTCTCTTAGAAAAGGATTATAGTAAAACCACATATAGGACATCATAAGGGAATAAACTATAATAATTATTTGACTAATAGACTGATAGAAAATGATGTACCAATAAAATGTGATCACAAAGAAGAAAAGACCATAAATTTGATATTTCCTTTAAAAATTTTTTACTGGTGCATTGTAATTGCACATGATAGTGAGATTCATAGCAATAAATTTATATGTACACATAACATTATTTTGTCTGTTTCCTTCTCTATATCTCTCCTTTCCATTCCCCCTCCCTCCTCCAATCCTCTTTTACTACTCTATTGGTCTCTCTCCTAGTTTTTATGAGGTATCTTTTCTTTCCTTTTTTCTATGTCCACATAGGAGAGAAAACATATGACCAAACTTTAAAAAAAATTTATTTGTTCTGAAACAGAGTCTTACTAGATTGCCGAGAGTTTTGCTACTTGCTGAAGCTGTCCTCAAACCTGTGATCCTCCTGTCCCAGCTTCCCAAGTACTGGGATTACAAACATGCATCAACATGGAGGAAAATTTTTTTAAAATGATAAAAGATTTAAAAGAAAGAAGTCCGAATTAGAAAAGCTCAGAAATTAGATGGTTATAAACTGGAATATATCTAAAGAATACTTAAAGAACCTGGGAGAAAATTAGAAATCCGAAAAAAGAAAACATTTCAGAAAGATATAATATGGGAAGTATCATAAAGAAAACAGGATAAAATCCAGAGAAGTTGAAAAAAATCAACTAGAAATGATGAAGGAAATAAAGAAGAGTTGAAAGTGACAGTATATACAGTATATATGAGAGTCAAGGAAGATCCAGGAATAATAACAATAACAATTAGAGCAAACAAATGGAACAAACAAATTATAAAAACTATAAGGCAACTTTCTCAACAGATGATTTAAATTTGCCCAGTAAATGCACATACTGTATATCTGGAATAATCAGCTCAGAATGGCCAAAACTGAGGAATATTCTAATAAAACTGTCAAAATTTAGTGACAAGTGTATCTTGTGCATCCAGGCAAGAAGATCAAATCAACTGGAAGAGAAAGAAATCAGATCGGAGTCAGACCCTTTAGACAGCAATATTTCATGCCAGAAGATAATACTTAAGATAATCTGGAACATGAAATGATAGCCAAGGATTTCCTATCCAGCCAACTGACAGTCATACATAGAGGCTACAGAAATGCTACTAGAAACATGCAAGAACTCAGGGAAGATTGTTCCTAATCGTGTGTGTGTGTGTGTGTGTGTGTGTGTGTGTGTGTGTGTGTACACTCGCGTGCCCACCTGCACGCTGAGACTCAAACCCAGGGCCTTGCTTGTGCTAGGCAAGCACTCTATCACCCAGGAAATGTTGTCTGAGTCTTCCCAGATTCAAGAAAAGACAGGAAAAACTTTTTGTATGAGGACTGACAGTGAAAATGGAATATATAACAGTAGAACTAAGACTAAAAGATGGGGATGAAGGTGGCAGAATAGTATGTAATTATTATATGCTGTCATATGGTAGGTGTACTATAATTTAAAATAGGAGGAGGGGGAAAGCATATTAAAAGTAGAATAATAATTACTCACTGAGAGTCAAAATATCTTTAAAATGATGTTGGGAAAAGGATGAAAGAAGAAGTTATTAGCTAACTTATTGTTCATAGTATCAAATTAATGGATGGTATTTGCAAAAGTGAATAGAGTTGTATATCAAGTTGTCAATATAAAGACATTCATTAGAGAAGAAATATAAGCCCTTCTCAATGCTGAAAGGAATATTGAAAAAGAGATCAAACAGAGCACATGATTAAATATACAATATATAAATGAAGCATATTTTATTGATTGATTGATTGCAGTACTGGGGATTGAACTAAGAGGCATTCTATCTCTGAGCTATACCCCAAACCTACTTTTATTCTTTATTTTGAAACAGGGTCTCCATAAGTTGCTGAGGGCCTAAGTAGCTGAGGTTGGCCACGAACCTGCAATCCTCCTGTCTCAGCCTCCCAAATACTAGAATTATAAGCACGTGCCATCATGCCCTGCCTGAAACACATATATTAAAAAATAAACATGGAGGCTGGGCATGGTGGCACATGCCTCTGTGGAGGCAGAGATAGGAGGATCACCTGAGGCCAGCCTCAGCAACTTAGTGACGGCTGAGGGTGTAACTCAGAGGTAGACCACCTCTGGGTTCAATCCCAAATATCACAAAATAAAGTAACCTTGGAAGGACAAAATAAAATCTTTTAAACATACTTATATAGGGAAAAAAGAAAGAACAGGTAGAGAGAAAGGTTGAGACAAAGATAAAACCTAAATTTCTTTTTTTTTTTTTTGTGGTACTAGGGATTGAACCCAGAGGCATTCTACAATCAACCTATACCCCGGCCCAGTTTTATTTCTTATTTGGAAACAGGGTCTTAGTAGATTGCTGAGAGCCTCTCTAAGTTGCTAAGGCTGACTTTGAACCTGCAATCCTCTTGTCTCAGACTCCCAAGTACTGGGATTACAAGCATGCACCACCATGCCTGGCTCTAAATTTATTTTATTGTAGTTTGTTTTTAGGGTTTGTATTTTGCACTACATGTTTTATAGCATTAAAACAAAATCAAATTTAAAAAGTTATTAAGAAAGCAAATAATAACAAATGAACTGAACCGAATGTAAATACATGGCATAACAACACTAGGAAGAATTCTTTTAAGTGACTTTAAAATATATTTTGATTATGTATTACTGGTGGATATATCTTAAGGACAAAAATAGTCACATGTAAATATCAAACCACATTAAGTTGCATTCTTGTTAGCAACATTTATTATTCTCTATATAATTTAAAATAAAGATATAAGGCTAAAAAAAGTAAGTAGTTGTGCTAGTATCATTAAGAACCAAAATTTTAGCCGAGCGTGGTGGCGCAGGCTTGTAATCCCAGCATTTGGGAGGCTGAGACTGGAGGATCCGGGTTCCCAGCCAGCCTCAGCTGCTTAGTGAGGCCCTTCACAACTTAGTGAGACCCTGTTTTGAAATAAAGAATAAAAAATAGGGGTGGGGTCTATAGCTTGAAGGTAGAATGCCCCCAGGTTCCATCCCCAGTACCGAAAAAAAAAAAAAAAACCCAAAATTTTAATGTGTGAATCATGATGACACAAATATAAGTAAAAACTTTGCAATCTCCAATTCAAGTTAGAAATATCTGGAAGAATTCATAATTTACTTTTATCCTTTGAAAGCATTCCTAGTTCTGTAATTGTGAAACCCTAGGAATAATGACCATCTTGTAGCAGTGAGTGCCACTCATGCCTAAATTGTGATATCAAAATATCTGTCTCCACTAAAATGAACCGGGGCTCTTTATTAAATAATTGATTCTAAATCTAGGTCTAATTTAAAGTTTTCTTCATATAACTTTGCACATTGCTATAGACTGAATGTTTGTGGTTCCCCTCCCCCAAATTCTTACTTTGAAACCCAATCCGAAATGTGGGAGTATTTAGAGGTAGGGCCTTTGGGGCTGATTAGGTCAGGAGAGTAGCACCCTCAGGAATGAGATTATTCCTTACACAAGAGGTTCCTGAGACATTCCTCACCCTGTTCACATCTGAGACATAGCAAAATAGGCTGCTATCTATAAACCAGGACAAGTCCTCATCAGATACCAACTCTTCTAACATCTTGATTTTGGATTTCCCAGCTTCCAGAACTGTGGGAAATAAGTGTTTGTCCAGTTTATGTGTTTTTGTTATAGCAGTCCCAATGTACTGAAACAGACAAGTTTCTGCTACAATCATTTTTTTTATTGGTGCATTGCAATCATACATCTTGATGAAGTTCAGGGTGATAGAGGCAAAAATGCACACAACACTCATTGAACCCTCCCTCAGTACCCACCCATTCCCTCTCCCTCTCCTTCCTCTGCATAGCACAGTATACAATCATTATTTTTATGTGCCCTGTAATTGACACAAAGGGAATAATGCATGTTTTTTTGAATCCTGAGAGAATCCAAAGACTTTAATGCTAGTTAATTATGACAAAATCAAATATTACATGATCAATTAGTAAATTAATTTTCTATAACACATGAGAACATTTTACTGATTATCAAACAAGTAAACATTACATGCCCAAGACGAAGACTTCCATAGAATGGTAAAGTAGAAGGTCCTGAGAAATACACACTTTCAATTTTTTTTTTTCAGTACTGGGGATTGAACCCAGGGGTATTCTACCACTGATCTATACCCCCAGCCCTATTTTATTTTTAAGTTTTGAAACAGGGTCTCACTAAGTTGCAGAGGGCCTAAGTAGTTGAGGCTGGCCCCAAACCTGTGGTCCTCCTGAATCAGCCTCCAGAGTACTGGAATTATAAGCGTGCACCACCATGCCTGGCTTGCACTTTTGATTTTATGGTAGCTGAAAAGAAAGAATATTTACCTCAACCTGGCTTATGTTAACTATTTTTAGCATCTTTAAAGTATCTTTATAATTATTCTCTCCAGCCTTCACTATCTTTATGATTATAAATGCAAGTATAGTGTTTTATATTCTCAAAACACATAATTTCTTTAGCACCCTTTATTCTACATGGAACTTAAGTTTTCTTTGGGCGCTAAAACAAAACAAAAACCCCACGCAAATAAGTAATTGTCCACTGTGATGAAAAATGCTTGGGTAGATAACTATGAGTAAGAGGGAAACACACACACACACACACACTTCTAACAATTTAAATTAGCACAGATAAATTATGAAGTATAATTGAAAAATTCACATGTGTATTTCACATGTTAAGAAGTATCCATCGAAGCAAAACAATGAATCCTTAAAATAATTTTGCTCTTCCTGTCAGTTTCCATTTTCTGGCCGGTCTCCCTTCCGTGCATTCCTCCAGCCCAGGGAAACAAACATCAGGGGAGAACCAGTACTTTGGTAGAAAACTTGGAGGGAGGGGCTGAATGCCTAGGATTTTTAAGAAATCCTTGGTGCCCAGAGCGGTGGTGCACACCTGTGATCCCAATAATCGGGAGCTGGGGAGGCCGAGACAGGAGGGTCACAGATTCCAGGCCAGCCCTAGCATCTTAGTAAGACCCTGCTCCAAAATAAAAAATAAGAACGGTTGGGGGGTGTAGCTTGGAAGTAGAATGCCCCTGGGTTCCATCCCCAGTACCGTTAAAAAAAAAAAAAAAGGAAGTCACTGGTGAGGAAGTAGTTAGCGTAGTAGCATACTACAGGGCACATAAGAAACATATATTAACATCCATCCTGTTCACGGCGAACTAAATATTGGAGGCAGAGCACTTTAGGTCTTAAAAGAAGCCGGCATTGGCAAGAACTTGTCAGCGGCCCTAGGTCCTGCGCATGCGCGGTTGGAGGAGCGGCGCGCATGCGCGGTTGGCGGAGCCGCGCCCCTCCCCCCTCGAAGTCCGGGGCGGGGTTGGTTAAATGGTGACTGTCGTAAAGTGGGATTTCGCGACGGCTTCCTTACTTTACGATGACAACAACAATGGCGGCGTCCGGTGGTAGATTTGAAAGTGAGAGGAGTATAGAGGAGCGGAAAGAACAGACCCGACTTGCCAGGGCCGAGGTGTTACGCCAGGTACCTCGGTTTCTGGGCTTTTGTAGTTTTTTTTCTTTTTTCTTTTTTTTTTAAGTTGCGGGAGTCGAGGGGTCCCGGGACCTACCCAACACCCTTTCTCTCACCCCTTGGGTATCTCACTCTGGGCGGGGTACTCGGTGTGTCACCTGTCTCCTAAATGCTCCGCAGGTTCCATTTGCTTATTTTCGTTTCAGAGAAATCTGTTTCTTTTCCTCCAAGTTTTAAAATATTTTGAGTCATGCACTGGCATTTCTACCACCCAGACTGACTCTTTTTTTAAGGTACTCTGCTAGTTAAAACGATTCTGCCAGGGTGTTTCGCAGGCTCAGCCACTGCTCCTGCTGTTTTTGAAGTGAAACTTTCTTCTTTTTATTCAGGAACACAAATAAAGCACAGCCGAGTAGAATGTGTTTGACATCGCATTCGCCTTAGTATTGTCTTCAATTCCAGACCTATTATCAGCTTTTACTGAGCCAAATAGGAGTTAACACAGGAGATTCAGAAAACTTAGCCTCTCGCTGAAGGTTCTGAAACATTGTATTCTCATTAGAATTGAGATGCATAGAGGTAACATTTAAAAAGAGGAAGTAAACTATGTTACCTGACAAACTATTTGAGATGTAAGAAGTATGATAATGAAAGCAAAGTTGTAGTTGGAGAGCAATATGGGGTACAGTGAGAGGTTTTCTGTTTTGTTTTAAGATGGAGGAGTTTTAAAAGAGTTTAAATGCATATGAGGAGTCACTAGAGAAGAGGTTAATGGAAGGAAGGGATAATGTCAGCCAGAAAAGGAAGAGTGGGTGATTATCTTGGATAGCTGAAAGGTTGAATTTTTTCCTTGATTTCAGTACATGTGTAATAAATATTCTTCATTCTTGTCCCTTTGATATTTCAAACAATTTTTGGAGGGAGTAGGGTTTGTAAGCTATGATAAATTATATAGGAGAGCTATGCAGAGAGTTTTAGAAGGACCAAACCCAAATTTAGAATTTGGAAGGAAGAGAGAGGGCAGGAACAACCTTCTATAAAAAACTTGGTTATTTGTTGAAGAATAAGTAGAAATTCGTAATATAATCATTTATTCTTAGAAAGATGATTTTGCCTGAGGCATTTTGGGTTGTATGGTATAGATATTGAGGCCAGTCTCCTAATTTTTACAAAAATCTAAGGAAGTAGCCATAGGAATGGTAAAGGTTTTCCAAGATTCCAAGTCATATTGAGGTAGAGAGACGGGATAAGTTTCAGAACTCCTTCCGATGAACTCCTTCCGATTGGTGGCTGGGTTTATTGGAGATTGGTAATTCAGAATGAAATATTTGTTTTTATGTTTTTTAGTCTTCTCTACAGTGTCAGAAACACCCTTTTTTTGGCAGGAGCAAAAAAAAAATTTTTTTTTATATCCCCCTCTTTTTTTTTTTTTTTGATGAAAAACAGTTGGACCAGTTGTCAATTTATCTTTTTATGTTCTTGTAGGCCAAAGCCAATTTTGAAAAAGAAGAAAGGAATAAAGAACTTAAGCGACTTCGGGGAGAGGATACATGGATGCTACCTGATGTGAATGAACGGATTGAACAATTTTCACAGGTGAATATTAAGAGGTTTATTTAATATATCTTTTTTTATACTTTTCAAGTTAATATTGAGAAAACAATTTTATGTATTGTTTTTATAAGTTACAGAGTGAATAACATAGTTGGTGTTATTGAATGGTTTTATCTCTGTGGCAAAAGTACCGTATTGTAATATTTTGGACATCTTGATATTGAAAAATTTTGTTACTTGAGTTGGCTGATAGAAGACTTAGTCTCAAATTTCTGGCCCACTTCTAGCAAGCTTTTGAATCTAAAGTATTACTCATTTGAAGTTTCATGTTTTGATTTTGTTTTAGTACTCATCCCTTGTTTTCTCTTTTTTTAATTTTTAAGTATTATTTTTAATGATTGTGTATATTTTATGGAATAAATAAGCTGTGTTTATCATGTAGTGCATTATATCACTAAAAGTTATTCTTCCAAGCCAGGCGTGGTGGCACACGCTTGTAATCCCAGCATTCGGGAGGCTGAGACCAGAGGATCTGGGTTTGCAGCCAGCCTCAGCTACCTAGTGAGACACTCCGCAACTTAGTGAGACTTGGTTTCAAAATAAAGAATAAAAAATAGGGCTGCGGGTATAGCTCGGAGGTAGAACGCCCCTGAGTTCAATCCGCAGTACCGCAAACAAAACAAAACAAAACAAAACAAGAAAACAAAAAACCAGTTATTCTTCCAGTCTAACTGAAACTATTTATTTTCTTTTATTTATTTTTTAAATTGGTGCATTGTAATCATACATCTTTGTTAGGTACAAGCTGATAAAGGCATACATGCACACATTTCTTATTTAACCCTTCCCCAATTCCCACCCCACTCCCTTGCCCTCCCTCCTTCTCAAGTTCAGTTTAGTGATTGACTTTTATATGTTCATGAAAGTACTTCATGTGCATTAGGGTGTCCCTCCTCCCCTCATCACCTTCCGTTAAGTCAAATTTTTTGCTCACCTAAGGTTTCTCCTTCTTCATCTGGAGTCCCTCTTATGTCCCATTCTGAAGCTATTTTGTAATCTTTGATCATCATCTTCTTTCCCCCTCTCCTTTCCTTCCCCTCTAGCCTCTTCATACAATTTTAATTCATACTATGTTATTATATATTTTTTTGCCTAATAATTTTTTGAGACCATACAAGGATATTATGCATGTGTGTTTTTGTATGTAAGTATGTATTTACTTGACTATATCTATCACATGAATCTAAAAATTTTAAATCTAAAACTAAAATTTTTCTCATATTTTTCTGGTAAGAAGTAGCTATGTAAATTAATAGTAGTGCCCATATTATAGAAAGCATGTTAAGTTTTCATAGAGAATTTTTATTCATTTAATCATATATTCTTTGTCTCTTTTAATGAAAGATTCAGCTTTTTAGAACATAGACTTTTTTGTTTTTGTTTTTGTTGTTTATACCAGCTTTATTTGTAATAGTCAAAACTGGAAAAGAAATCAAATGTCTATCAATTCATGGATGAAAAGCAAATTATTGTGTATCCATAAATGAAATAGTATTCTGCAATAAAAAGAAACTATTGATACACATAAAAGCATGGATAAATCTCAACATAAGTTGAGTGAAAGAAACCAGACAAAAAAAATCTGAGTAGATATTGTATATTCTATTTATGGAATTAATTCTAGAACTAATCTGTAGTGACATAAGCAGACTGGTGTTTACTGGGGGATAGAAGAGACTGTAGAGAGAAAGTGAAGGCTTAAGAGGTATGAAGAAGCTGGGGATGATGTATACACTTATTATATTGAATGTAGTGCTTGTGTCATAGGTATATATGTATCTCAAAAGTTTATCAAATTGTACATTTTAGATATGTGCAGCTCATTGTATGTCAGTTATACCTCAATAAAATGATATGTAGACTATTTAAAAATACTGCACATGAGAGAATTTCATATTTTCTTGAATTACTTGACAAAAAATCTGGAGAAGGCAATGATTCAAGATTGTTTTGTAGATGATGATGATGGCAATTCCACCAGTTATAAATTTCTTTCAGGATTTTTTGCCAGAATCATTTAATATCAGTGGGAAACATTGAGTCATGACATGTGAAGATTATTCTTTATCAAAGAAGAAAACTAGCTGTTTTACAAAAACATTATTGGTGTTTCATGGATGCACAGAATAGCAAGATTTTTTTTCTTTATTTTTTAAATAACTTTATTGGCAGAACATGTATTTTTACCCCTTCGAATGTTTTCTTTTATAGTATCATAAAACTAAGTTCCTTTCTTATTCAAAATCATTACTTATAGGAACATTCGTTGAAGAAAAAAAAGAAAAAAGACAAGCATTCAAAAAAAGCAAAGAAAGAGAAGAAAAAAAAGAGCAAGAAACAGAAGTATGAGAAAAACAATGAGTCAGCTGATAGTTCATCAGTAAGTATAGGCTAAAACTAAACAAATGAACTATAAGTACTTAAAATATATGATAACTTTAAAAATCTTACTAGTTATAATATGAAAATGTCTTGGAGACCTTTACTTGGAGGTATCCAGGAAATATTGAAAATGTAGATCTTGGGTTCCAGAGAAAGGTAAGAGGATAGGGACATGATTTGGGATTCTGTTCTAGTTGGAATCATTAGAATGGATGAAATGCTTGGGAAAACTAAAAAGAAAAATGAGCACCTATAGTGAAGAGCCAGACAGGAAGTAATGGTTGGAAAGTAAAAGTAGATGGACAATGAGAAGGACAAGCAGGGAAGAGCAGTATTGTAAAAATGAGGGAAAAGAGTTTCAAGACATTTGAAAGTCTGTTACTCATGCTTGTTTTTTCATAAAAATGAACATTTGTCTTTAAAGTAGGATTTGTTTATATACTTAACCTTTGGGGAAAAAAGAACAAGAGTGCTGGTCAGTTTAGGGATAGTTGGACTCCTACCTATGATCTTCATAGGTTTATCCTCTCAACTGAGTCACCAAAGTCCAAAGTCTGTTCCACCCATGGTTTTGGAAACTAATTTTTTGCCAGCATCCTGTCAAAGGTAAACACAGCTGGAAATTAATGTAATGAAAACAGATTTTATTTAGTACTTAGTGAAGGTATGGAAAATTGCTGAGCTCCATTCCAGTTTGTGCAGAGATGATTTGGGTGTTTTAAAAGGAGATTGAGGGAGAAAGAAGAGTGAGGGGCTTAGGAGAGAAGTAAAGTAAAAAATTACAAAGGATTGGTCAGTGTAATTTTGACATCATAAAATTGGTTTTATTATGCTTATGGTACATCTCTCCATCTATGTAAGTCATCTTTCATTTCTCTTACAATATTCTGAAAATTTTTTTTATGCGTGTTACCAGAGATTGAATTCAGGAGCATTCCACCTCTGAGCTACATCCTCAGCCCTATTTTTTATTCTTTATTTTGAAAGAGGGTCTTACTAAGTTTCAGAGGACCTAAGTAGCTGAGGCTGGCCTTGAACCTGCAATCCTCCAGTTATAGGAGGTTTGTAGCCTCCAAAGTACTGGGATTAGAAGCATACATTACCATACTCGGCTATTCTGAAATTTTCTTTTCTTTTTTTGCGGTACTGGGGATAGAACCCAGGGGCATTCTACCTTTGAGCTACACCCCCAGCCCTATTTTGTATTCTTTATTTTGAAACAGGGTCTCACTAAGTTGCACAGGGCTTCACTAAGTAGCTGAGGCTGGCCATGAACCTGGATTTTCCTGTCTCAGCCTCCCAAGTACTGGGATTACAAGCGTGCTCCACCACACCTGGCTGTATTCTGAAATTTTCCATGTAGAAGTCTTGTATGTCTCTTGTGATTTTTTTTTTTTCCCTATTTGGAGTTGGTGTTTGCTTTGTGGTATGTTTGATATTTTGGAATTTAATGTAGTACGTTTGGATAGGTAGGGTGAGATGATCCTGAGATTTTTGACTTGGTTGAGTGGGTGGCTGATGGTGTCAGGTAATTCGGTTAAATAATAGATTAGGAAGAACAGGTGTTGTGGAAGAAAATGATGTGTTTATTTTTGTCCTTTAGTTCAGAAGACAGTTGATTAAGTCTCTAAAATTTTAGACAAATTTGAAAGACATCAGCATTGTTAGTGATAGTTCAAGCCATAGAGTAGATTTAGTGGCCCAAAGGGAGTGTCTAGAGAATACAAAATGTAGTGGGCAAAGCATGGACCCCCAACAACATGGATATTTAAGGACTGTGCCAAGGAGGAAGAGTGCATGAACAAAGAGTGGGAGAAGAACTGGGAAGTGTCCTAGAAGTCAAGAAAGTCATCAACAAAGGTATATTCAGAAGAGAAGTTTAGAGCGATAAAGTCTGAAAAATTTAGTGAGTTTGGCAAAGTGGAAGCCAATAATGAATTTTGAAAAGATTTTACTAGATTAATGTAGATGGTAGTTATCTTGTAGAGTTGGGAGAAATGTTTAAAAGTGAGTTGATGGCATTTAGACCATTATTTCAGTAAGATTGTCTCAGAAATTGGAAGATGAATTGCTTCTAGAGGTATATATAGGTAGGTCCTCCTTTTCTTCTCAAAAAAAAAAAAAAAAAAAAAGATGGCAAACACTTCAGCATATTTCTAGGCCACTAAAAATTTCAGTTGGAACATAAAAGAAGGAGACAATGATGGAGTAGGGTCCTGGAGGAACAGGAATGGTTGGGATCAAAATCTTGGGTGGAGGACCTGTCTTGAACAGTAAGAGTTAACAGGAGTCTAGGATAGATGAAGATATGAATGATTTTGTTGCAGAGTGGCTAGGAAGCTCAAGTGGCCTATTTTTTTTCTTGACAAGATAAGAGGAGAGTGTGGGGAATGGGAGTTGGTAGAAAGCTTGAAAAGGTTGTTGAGGAAGGTAATATTATCTGCCCAGCTATTAATCTAGGTACTTGGGGACACAAAGCAGCCATGGCTGTAATCCCAGAGAGAGGAGGATAGCAGGTTTGAGGCCAGCAAGTGATAACTTGGTAAGACCCTCTATCAAAATAACAAAAAAGGGCTGAGGGTTCAATCCCTAGTATTGCCCCCCACCCCCCAATTTTTGCTTTGGGAAACACTTGGCAGTTGATTTGGCAGATCATAAATATGTGTACTTCATGTGGATTATACCCTTTTTTATTTTTGTGATACTACGGATTGAACCCAGGGGCATTTTACCGCCAAGCTATATCTCCAGACCTTTCTATATTTTGTTTTGAAACTAGGTTGCTGAGAGTCTCATTACATTGCTGAGGCTGTCCTTGAGCCTTCGATACTTCTGTCTCAGCCTCCCAAGTACTGAAGTTACAGGCGTGTGCCACCACACCCAGCTTGATTATGCTTTTTGACAGATGTATTTGTGTTCTCCAGTCAGAGAAGCCTTTAGGCTTTTCTTTCTTTCTTTTTTTTTTTTTTCACCAAGAACTTCATGGAAGGGAAGACCACCAGTCTCATTCAAGAAATTCGGATTCTAATGTTTGCCTTGCTATTCAGTCATTTTTTTCCTTTGGCCTCAAAGCTTCTCAACTGCACACTGATGGGTGGTTTGCAGGAGGCAGTTTCTAGGATCCTTCCTGCACTTAAGTTTTAGAGTTCTAAAGAGTAGATTTTAGAGGCAGACAAATATAGATTCCTATCCTGGTCTCATCCTTAGATAGCATATAACCTGGGAAAATTACTTAATTTTAGGGAGCTTTCCTTATCTGTAAAATCAAAAGAATACTTCATACAGTTATTTTAAGGATTCAGTGGGATAATTTATATAGCAGACACATTTGTTGAAAACAAAACTCAAAACCTAGCATGATGATCAGCACTTAGAAGATATTGATTTAATGATCTGATGTTTAAACATAGCAAAATACCTTACCAGTATAGCTATTACTGATCTCTGCATTTTTAGGTTTAGGGAAATCTCAAAATTTAAAACTTAGGGCCGAACAGCAGACTCATTTACCTGGGTGCCATTCCCCTGATCTAGCAAGGGAAAGATGTGAGCAGTATTTGATATTTCTAGGAACTGAAGCTCAGAAATCAGTTCTCTTTCTAGCACTTCTGAGTTTTGGTTTTCCTTAGCTCTGAAATATAACTGATAAGAAAACAAATAATTTGGTGTGTTTTGTGGACTTAATTCCAAATAGTGGGTTTATATATGCTTTCATCAAATTTTCAATGTCAATTTTTAAAGGGGAAATACAGTGTAAGAATTTTATCTAGGAAGTTGAATTGTTACCACTTAAAAACAGCATAGTAATTTTAAATAAAAGTATGCAAATTTGTGAATTTTACTTATATGCTAAACATTTTTAGAGTTCTGAAGATGAGTGGGTTGAGGCTGCTCCATCCCAGACTCCTAACCAGGGAAAGGCCTGGAAAGTGACAGATGAGAGCTCAGGAAAAGAAGACAACAGCCCAGTTATTCAGGTAAGCACACCACCTGATTTTAAAAAAGAAGTGCAGCCTTATAAGAATAGGTGAATGCCAAAGTGAGAGATGATTACAGTTTCTTCAGGAGAAAAATTAGGCTTTGAAAGCAGTAGACTTTTGGGATAATGTAGGCAGTAATGCTGTTAAAGTTTAATTGCAGTTTTTCTTTCTCTTCATCTTATGTCATAATTTTCTTAACAATACTGATAGTAATCACAAATTTTGGGTTATAGTTCATAAGCCTAAGAAAGAATGTGATTTGTCCATTGTTAGCCACAGATGAAGGAGAAAGAAAGGTGGACAGGAATTAATGTTTGATTGCCTGATGTGTGCCAGACACTGTGGTAGATGCCTTATATCTGTTATTTTGTTTACTCCTTAAAATAACACTGAAAAATAAGCATTTTATCCCACTTTATAGGGGAGAGATTAAGAACTTTCTTTAAGTTATACAGTCATGTAGGATTTGATACAGTTGAGTGCCTCTAAAGTGTATGTAAACTTAATAATTTCTGTTATTCAGATCAATTCAGAGTGAAATGGCTTCCTTTTTTTAAACAGAGGGATGAGTGGATGACTGTTGACTTTATGTCTGTTAAAACTGTGTCATCATCATCACTTAAAGCTGAAAAGGAAACTAGAAGGAAAATAGAGCAAGAGAAAACCAGAGCCCTTGAGCAGGTAAGAGAATATTCACAATGCTTTAACTTTCTAATTCACCTTGAATAAACTGGTAAGACATTCATGTAAATGCAGTTTTACTTGAAAAATATTTATCTTTTGTGGTGTTTAATAAAATTAATGAGAACAACTATGAATGTGATACAAATCTTTTGAAATAAGTTTCCTTTAGAAAATCAAATTAAAGATATAGTGCATCTTTAATTTATAAATCTAGGGCATATACAGTTGTGTCATACTGAGTTTAGGTTACTATCATTGAATTAAAATGGAAGCCTCTCAACCTCTATTTCATTGAACATACTAAATTAGACACCATAAAAATGTTTCCATCTCAAGACACCTAAAATTTCTGGATTTATTGTCATTGCTAGTAAGAAAACAGTAGAGAATTTTTAGAGGGTAAAAAATCAGATGATGATTATAGATGAATCTATAAAGTAAGGAAGTACTGAAGGCTGGAGGCCTTCTTGGGTTTATCACACAATCCTGATAATCTAGAATTTCAATTTTAATGAATGCTTGGAGATATCTGACAAGGTAAGTGCCTACATGTCTGATTGTTAAGCTCCTATAAATCTGGGACCTTGCTGGGATATATTCTTGATGAAAGAGTGAACTTGGAAAAGACCCAATTGATGGCAAGAAAACTTGCTTGTTTTCTTTTTTTTTTGGTGCTAGGGATCAAACTCGGGTCTTAACATGCTAGGTAAGCACTCTACCATTGAGATACATCTGCAGCCCACAGCTTGCGTGTCTTCTGTGTTGTCAGGCATTTTTTTATGGTGGGAGAGTAAAATCACCCAAAGGAATATGTTATCAAAGTTGCTACTGTGGTGGTTATAACTAGTTTCATAAGAGTTTAATGGCTTGAATATATACTACCTGTATGGTCTGAACATCCTTAAAGTGAGAACTTATTTTAAAGCATTCTTGAGTTGGTTGTGCTTTGAATACTTGGCAGATGTAACTATTAGTCCTTTCTAGAAGACCATACTGTCAATCTAGACCTCACAGGTTCCTCAAAACAAAGTTCTATGGAATATGAGCTCACAATCTGAAAATCACAAAATACACAAAAAAATAAAGTTAGTCCATGAGAGTCATCTGAAAGAACAAACAATAGAATCAGATCCATAAAACCTTTATATCTTGGAATATTTAATAGCTTTATAAAGTAACATCAGGCATAAAAATAGGAGTAAGAAAAAAGATTATTAAGAAAACAGATCTGAGAAAGAGTTAACAAAACTTCTATAAGTGAAAAATATAACACTTGAAGTTAGAAACTCAGTAGATTGGTTAAGAGATTGAATATAGCCAAGAGAACTACTGAATAGAAATATAGACTTTAAGAAGTTAACTTTGAGCCGGGCGTGGTGGCGCACGCTTGTAATCCCAGCATTCGGGAGGCTGAGACCGGAGGATCTGGGTTCGCGGCCAGCCTCAGCTATCTAGTGAGGCACTCCGCAACTTAGTGAGACTCGGTTTCAAAATAAAGAATACAAAATAGGGCTGGGGGTGTAGCTCGGAGGTAGAATGCCCCTGAGATCAATCCCCAGTACCGCAAAAAAAAAAAAAAAAGAAGTTAACCTTGAATACAGCATAGAGGGAAAATAAATGAAAAGTAAGAAAGAGTGCTCATTGATCATACTCAGTATTTTTTTCTTCCATTTGTTTTGTTTTTTAGTCTAATTTTAATTCTGAAAATATAGGTGTGGTAAATTGTGTTGGTTTATGTTAAACAGCTATCCTTATGCAACATTGGAAGCCATCCTTGTGAAACATCTTGACTAAATTATGCCAAATATCTTCATCTTTGAATTAGACGTGAATAAGTTGGAGTTTATAATATTAGCAGAGGGAAAGGAAGGGACATTTAGCAATAGGGGATAACTACTTACTACTGGGGCAAGAAAAAGGAGTTGTATAATGAAGTCTGGAAGTTGTTTGCACCCATTACATCTCACATCTGTGTCTAGTTAATTTTTCCAAAGTGCACCTTTGATCATGGTAACTCCATTTGAAATCTTATCTAATGATTCAAGTTAGAAAGAATGGTTCTTTGCCATTTCTGGTGGAGGAAACTTCACTAGTGATATTTCATACCATACTCTTGTTACTGTGTTCCTGAAGACATGAAGTAAATTTTCTGCTGGAAAACTGGAAAGAATAAACTGATCATGCTTCCTTAGTTTTGACTTTCCTGCTTATGGAGAAAGCTGCCTGCAGGGACCAGGAGGGGAATGAGGTAGATGCAGGGTTTGGCTTGTGCTTTCTGCAGCTGATGAAAGTCTTCCTTATTGTGGGATTTAATAAGTCGGCCCACTTGACTTTCACTGAAAGATTTTCTTCCAATTTGCCTTTATACAGGAGATTTTTGTATTTTATTTCCTATGCTTTTGGTTTATTTAGTTCCTCAACTTGTTCACAGACTAGATCGAAAAAAGGTACTATATTTATTGCTCTTGTTCAAGGTCCTCCCAAAACTGCCTACAAATATGGTCTAAAGCCATTAGAATTATTATTATTATTTTTTTTTTTTTTGCGGTACTGGGGGTTGAACTCAGGGGCATTCTACCTCTGAGCTATACCCCCAGCCCTATTTTTTTTATTCTTTATTTTGAAACCGAGTCTCACTAAGTTGCGGAGTGCCTCACTAGGTAGCTGAGGCTGGCCGCGAACCTGGATCCTCCGGTCTCAGCCTCCCGAATGCTGGGATTACAAGCG